>CM031388.1:29240895-29462272 GCA_018350135.1 Citrus trifoliata
GCCTTTGCACTCTCACACTCTTAAATGCTTTAAGCTTCATATCCAAAAAATGATTGGGGTGGCAAAATATCTATTGTTGTAGATATTCCTGCCATGACAATCTCGATACAAAGGTTGTGACAACTTATTGGTACTCAAAAACATGTGATATTAGTTCCAAAAGCTAGGACACATTGTTTGAATACTGAAATATTTGATTACTGAAATATAAATATGATGCATTCGACATGTTGTTTTACCATTTTTCTTACAACCTTAATTTTTTGTTTTCCGTTTTGCATTAACTCATTTATTGCCAACTTGAAAGGTGGAAACAACATAAAAACTAGACTGCCAATCTGTATATTTAAAAAATTCAGTTGAATTTCATTTGTGAAGTTTGCAAAAGTAATCTGGGTCACAAATCAAGACATTCTGTTGGTTGAATATTGGATTAGTAATTTACTGTATATAAAAGCCAATTTGTGCTTGATCTTTGTTTTGTTCATAGGAATCTATTGGTTCCAAAGGTTACAAGTTTCTACGCATTGATGGTACCACAAAAGCTAGTGACAGAGTGAAGATTGTTAATGTGAGTTTACCACAAAGTCGATTTTATTGATTGTTTGCTGGTGTGAAATCTTAATGTCTTAATATTTCTTCATTTAAAGGATTTTCAAGAGGGTGACGTGGCTCCTATATTTCTTTTGACATCTCAAGTTGGGGGTCTAGGCCTCACACTTACTAAAGCAGACCGTGTGATTGTGGTGGATCCTGCTTGGAATCCAAGGTGCCTCCTTTTTTCACCCTCTTGTACTTGGTAATTTATTATTTACACATGATTCTTCTGAATCTCGACATGAATGCTGGATTTATATATGAAAGGCTGTGATGCGCATTATTGGGTGAATGTGTATGGCCATAAGAATTCCATGTAAGTTTTTTTTCTTGTTTTACCTTGAGTATTAGCTTAATACATACGGTAAACTATCAGATTTTGATTACTAATGTACCGTATCTACTGCTTACTTGATTCTTCTCTTATCTTATGCCTCTCGGTTAACACTGAATAAGGCTGTCATGTCCAAGTATGGATGACCAGAGCATTTTTCTCTACCCACTAGAATGTCAAAAGAAAAATATCTTTGACTGGATCACTTCTAAAACATATGGCCTTCCCAATTTTGCTTGACCAGAAACTATCTCAATAAAATGGGTCAAAGAAAATAACACTTGTTAACATCTAAATGCATACAGCTGAGGAAATCATGTTTATATTGTTGCAAGAGCTGAGAGAGAGAAATTTGACTATTTATATTGAAATTTAGATCAAGCATGGTAAAAGCTGTTGGATCAACATACATTTGCTCTTATTGATTTTATTGCTTACACTCTAATAACAGAAAACTAGGGCAGAGACTTGAAATAAAAGTGAAAACTACTGTTGGATATTGATCTTTAAGATGCTACCTCCTTTGTCATGGAGCATCCCATGTTTTGTACAGGATACCTCGTTCTAAACCCATCTTTCAGGGTACAACTAAAAGTAGGCTCCATTGTCTGACCCAAACACAAAAACAGATTAAAAAAAGGAAAAAAAAAAGTAGTAGAGGAATCACAGTCAACTGCAAAGTTGATGATGTGTAAATTGTAATTACATTGAGATGGTGGTCTATTGAAAAATGTCACTAAGGCATAATATTTTCATTGTTTAACCATTATTTTGATTCAATTAATTTATTTTTATATATACAGTACTGATAATCAGAGCGTTGATCGTGCTTATCGAATTGGACAAAAAAAGGATGTCGTTGTGTACAGATTAATGACATGTGGAACAGTTGAAGAAAAGATTTATAGAAAGCAGGTTAGAGATTTGTTTCCTTCCTCTGTTTGGTTGTAGCTGTACAGAGATTTTCCCTTTTATTAGCCATATTTTGTAATTCCAAAGATGTGATTTTAAGCTGTTGAGACTACCACACTGCTAAATAATATGTTTTAACAAGTTGTAAACCTACATGGGCCCATAAGCCTACATGGACCCATAGCTGTTTAGAATCATCTCAATCACTTGAAGGAAATATCATACTCCGTTGAAGTGTTGAAATGAATTGAAGAAGCTCATGTTCTATACTTCAACACAATCTAACACTTATTTGAGAGAAATAATGGATTTTCTAGATGCTTTCTACGATACAAGTTGTATTAAGATAGTCTCTACGCAGTTCTTTATGAAGGGATGATTAGAAGGTTTACTGTTTGCTTGTCTTTATTTTTGTTACACTTGAGTTTGGCATCATCTTGACTGTTCAAAATGTGTGGTTTAGATATTCAAAGGCGGATTGTTTAAGACAGCCACTGAGCACAAAGAACAGATTCGGTATTTTAGCCAGCAGGTATATGCCTGTAAAGTTCAAATATGTTGCTGAACTGAATTTTCATTTCCATATGATGCTTGATGTATTGTCTTCTTTATCTTTCAGGATCTTCGGGAACTTCTCAGTCTACCCAAACAGGGGTTTGATGTTTCTCTCACCCAGCAGCAATTACATGAAGAGCATGGGGACCAGCACAACATGTAATGAAACTACAGCATTATTTTAGTTTCTGTGAAATCTTTACCTTTTTGTTCCTCATTTGCATGCTTACACTGTGCAATGATTTAGTCAACATAGTATAAACTTGCATGGTAAATTGGTAATGGTCCCATCCTTAAACTTTTTTGGAGCTTTAACCTCCTGCTCCTTGTGGCAATAACTGAGTCCTTTTCCCTGAACTGAGTCAAATGAAAACATCTAAATGGTGCTGGGCCACGATATAATCTTAATAACCATATTTATTTAAGTTGGTCAAATAGGTTGTGATTATTTTTTTATTAGCTCAATGTTATGATACTCTTGTCAGATCCATCCTTTTAATTTTGATAATGGATGTTTTTATGATGCCTTTGACTTTTATATGCTAAATTATAATATTATAGTGATTTTTAGCAATATATGTATGCATAGCTGAATCTTAGTTTTGTAACATAATATGTTAAGTTGTTAGCCAGCATTGTGAGCATGTCTGTACATGTACTGTATGCTTTCACTCAATGTACAGTTTGACTGTGGTTGTGTATTTAATTCTTTTAAACAGAATAGATAAACTTAATTTTTTTGTATCCTAATACACTTTTTCCTAGGGATGAATCCTTGGAAGCCCACATACAGTTCCTTGACACACTAGGTATAGCAGGAGTCAGTCATCACAGTTTACTCTTCTCCAAGACAGCACCAGTGCAAGTAGTGCAGGAAGAAGAGGAAGTGACAAGGTGAAAATTTCTATCTTATTCTTACCTCCTTGGGTGCAATAAACTAGCTCATTACACCAATGATATGTCTATTGCTGACATTTTGACTTTTTAAGTACTTGTTTTCAACATGTTTCCTATCCACATTTCTAGAAGTCAGAACTGTTGCAAATTTGATATCCTATATTTGTATTTGCAAGAGTATCAGTGTCTGGGCATGCGTGCTGCTAATAGTAAAACTTGTTTGGTGTTACATATATTTTCAACTCCAAGATCGTGAAATTCTGATTTAAGTTGTATGTTTTCTGGATAGCTTGTAAATGTGCAGTACAAGTAGCATCTTGTAACATTTTCTTCTTTTATAGTTTATCAGGTTTTTATCGAAGATGCTAAAAACCATTAAGATAAAAGTAATTGGTCTACTAAGTTAATGGTGTACTGTTGTTCATGGACTATAATGTTTTGGTTGACTTCCATCTGCCTCACTGTTTCAAAATTATTGCCGCTTAACTTTGGGTGCAGGAGAAAAGGAACTGCATTTGTTGGTAATTCGTCATCTAGCTACTTGGTTGCACGAAACGTCGATGGGTACTTGAAGGATCTTTCACCTTTTTGAACCAATTGTTTATGTATTTGTTATATTTCAATAGCATGCTGTTAGTAAAATCTTTGTGCTTCTCACAGGGCTGAGTATGCATTCAATCCTAGAGACATAAAACTGAACAAAAAATCTTCTTCCCCAAAAACTGAAGCTAAATTGAAAGAGTCTGATATCAAGGAAAGAATTAACAGGCTGTCACAACTTATATCAAACAAGGTACGGTTTTATTGTAAGTAATAATAATTAGAATGTCTTGACAATTGATAAACCTGTTTATTTAAACAATTTCCCCAGTTTTTCTGGATTTTAGCCTTTTATTTAAATAGGTTTTGTAATGACTCTAATTGAGTCCCACATTGCTATGTTAGGCTTGGCTTGTGGGCTTATAAGTATTTGGCCTTCCATTCCTTGGAAGCTGATATTTGAAGAGGAGTTTTTACCAATGTGTGCGTGACAGTTGGTATCAGTGCAAGTTCTTTCCCTAGGATGTGGCTTTATAAGCACTTGGGGTTTATGGAATTGTTAGCCAAAACCAACATTATCCTTTTATCTTCTCTCGTCTCCTTTGTGCGCCTCTATCAATTTGAGTAAATGGTTATTTAGAAAAATTAATTAGTTAAAGCACATGTAAAATTTCTGGGAGTGCATATTGAATGCCTGCAAAAATTGAGTCATTCATCAGCATTTATACTATTTTTGTCATTGTGATTTCATAGTTTCTTCTAAGAATCTAAACCTCAATTATGAGGATGCTGAATATATGAGAACAAAGGATTATATGCTAATGTCGATAAGTATAAAATTTCAAAAACTGAGTTTGAGTAATTAGGCTGGCAATGTACTCGACTGTTTTGATTGCAGCCTATAGTTTATACTATTTGTGGGAGTGCTTATTGATTGCCTGCAAAATTTGAGTCATTCATCAGCATTTATACTATTTTTGTCATCATAATTTCATTGTTTCTTTCTAAGGATCTAACCTCGATTATGAGGGTGGTGAATGTATATATAAGCACAAGGGATTTTATGCTGAAGTTGATTAGTATAAAATTTCAAAAACTGAGTTTGAGTAATTAGGCTGGCAATGTACTCTGACTGTTTTGATTGCAGCCTATAGTTTAGACAGTCTCCTTAAGAAAATTTATTTGCAAAACTTACAGGTGTACATGCTCATTTACCCTCAGTTGCTTGAATGTTGAATGTTCTTTTTGAAACATTGTTTTCAGGTTACCGTAGAGAGATTACCAGACAAGGGAGCAAAATTACAGAAGCAGATTGCTGAACTAAATTCAGAGCTTAACAAGATTATGATGGAGAAAAGAACTGAGCCAGGAGTCATTGATTTGGATGATGTTACTGGGAAACTCCAACGAGGGCTTTTTTTGTCTCAGCAATTTTGAACTTAGGAAAAATGGTAGTCTGAGAATTTTGGCATGTTTGTTACAGCACAATGCTGTTGTATATGAGATTGTCTTTCTAATTCCAGTTCTGAAGTCACTTAGTGAAATGAGAATACGTTTTGAGAAACATGAATCTGACGATTACTCATTAGTAATCATTTTTATTTGGTAATTGGAATCCTTCTAGAAATTGTAAAAGAGCCTGAACAAGAAAATAAACAAGAACACAGCCTCGTTGCAATACTCAAGTTCAAGGCTCTTCTCGCATGAAAGTGGAATTTTCTCAAGAGAAGGCTGCGAACCAACAGAATTGTTCTCTCACAGAGAAAAGTATTTTCACTTTTCAGTTTCATCAAAGCCCAAATGTCAAATGTGCAAATAGGTTCCATTAACCTTAACTAAACTCAATGGTATGATTGGTTTGAAAGAGGCACCCATAATATAGTTCAAAAGGGTTGGCTGCGGAAGAGTATTTGGAGTAAACATCAAAAGTTGCTGGTATATAAGAGCATTTTCAAAAAAAATTTCAAATAAGATTTTACTTCTTATTTGAAGAGTTATATTAATATTAAAACTTCAAAAAACACGTTAATTTAAATTTTTCAAATAAAATTTGTTTCTCACTCTTCAATATTGACGAGTGAGTTTTTTTCCTCTTTTATTAATATTTTATTATTATTTATTGAAAAGATAAAACTGTAATAATTATTATTTATATTTTTAAAAAAATATAATAACAATTCAATTTGATAGTTGGAAGGATTTGATTAAAATAATATTAATTTATTCTTATTTGGTAAGTCTTTTGGAAGGAATTATATTTTTTTATACTTTTATTTATCAAATCAATAAGCAAATTGAAATTTGAAAAGTAAATTTTAAATATCCTTTTGAAGATGCTCTAAGAAGTGGCACAAGAAACGATCCCCAATCCCTTTCTATTCCTTTTCTTAGAATCCAATCACCTATGGTCCTATTAGAGGCTAAGCTAATGTTTGGGTCACAATATTGTTCTTAGGACTCTGTTCCCCTCTTATATTTGATCATATTTGTGGGTAGAAATAGAACAAATTTAAGGTGCATTTGGTAACTTTTTAATTTGTTGTTTTTCATTTTATGAAAAAGAAAATGATAAAACTTGTTTGGTGGGTTATATTTTAGGAAAATGCTACAATAACAAAAAATGAATCATTTACGGTTTTTGAAGTTTGTGAAGGAAACTAGAAAAAGTCATATTGGCATTCTCAAATGTTTTTATCTCTGCTAGGGGTCTCACAAATTTGAATTTATATAATCATTACAATAAAGTTCATGGTTCCTACAATAAAGATGATTATAACAATGAGAATACGAACAAATGTAATATAATTATAAATTGATTTATATTATCTTCATAATTTTCTAATTAAATAAATTTTTAATGACATAATTTATTTTTATATTTAATATATTACATTATGAAATTTTTTAATGGCATTTTTTGTTATTCTTATATTATTTGGGCTGATGTTGGGTTTTGGAGATCTTTCCATTTTGCTCTCTCATCTTCGGCTCTTTTTTCACTACTTTCGAGGGCTTAAAAGGAGAAAAGTTGATAGTTTTGTCAATAAGAGAACTCGCCCACCTTTTGTGAGATCAACTAGACATTTTAAAGGTGGAATGCCCTCAAGAGCATCTTTGTGTCTTTTTGAACACGTGATGATCCACTATTAATTAGTCCTCTCTTCGAGTAGGGTTTTAAGGATAATTTGGCCCTTCTAATGGAGACATTTGAGCTTTCTTGGATGGGATAGATGTCCTTTAAGGGATAGTCTTTGTTGGCAACATGTCATTAATTCTAATTAGCTCATTTTAAATAAATTAATCAGACTAAGAAGCACATGATTTTACTAGAGATTGTGCAGGTAGCTGTGTCCTAGTTCCCCTTTCTCTAATCTGACTTTGGTAGCTTGTAAGGAGATATTTTGGAGACAACCCAAGTATCTTAGTGTTGTTGGCAAGGCTGTCAATGTTCTGTGGTTTTATACAGACACATGGCGACTTAGATATACTATAGAAGGCATTTTCTATTGCTCTCAAATTATTTGGGAGGGCGATGCTAGCCTTTGGAGATCTTTCCAATTTGCCCTTTCATCTTCAGCTCTTTTTTCACTACTTTCAAGGGCTTAAAAGTCATGTGCAATATCTTCATAGGTGTTGTATCATGCCTTATTCAAATTTTATCACCACTAAACTTCTGCTTGGGTAGATCTTCTATTAGGGGACAGTCTCAATAGGGATCATCCTGGGATCTTGTGGCATGATCCTCTTATTCATTTCCTTTTTTTTTTCCAAAAAGCTACCGCCTAGTGTAGGACTAAGGCGGCCATATAAGGGAGAGCATAAATGTAGCCCTTTGGAGAACGGGGTTGCCATTCGTGCGAAGTCGGTCCTCATGAGGTTTTGGTTGCCACTTAAGGGGTATTTCAAGAGGGTGTGTTGTGCCTTTTGTTGAGTGTTAGAAAATGCATATTTATAAAGGAGAAAATCATCATTTTACATTTCAAGTCTTACTAACAACCCTTACTTTTATGTATTTCACCTTCTTGTGATTTAATTACGTGTGTTTTATTTTAATTAAGTAATTTATGTATTTTAGGGGCATTATAGTCGTTTCACAATAAAGGAGAGATCAGACGGCAAAACGGACATCACTTTTGAACTCAAGACGATCGAAAACCTTAGGAGGAGCATAAAAGGAAACATGGCACTATTCACATGTACGGTACTGTCTACGTTACTGTTCACGACACTGTTCACATAGACGGATCGATGATGTGGTATTGACCGATGATGTAGCATTGACTGATGAGGTGTCACAATCCTGTTGGACTAAAATTCTTATGTACTGTTGATGGCGACGTGGCAGCATATCAGTGGACGAAAAATCTCGCGTACGGTGCATGCATCACACATGATTATTTTCAACCAAATCGCGTCACTGTTCACCCGGGTCAAACCGTGTTATTGTTCATACGCGTGGTCAAACCGCGTACTGTTGACTAATGACGTGGCGCAATCCTGAGCGTCCAAACTGTTTTTAATCCGATGGCCATGATTTACTCCATATATCTATAAAAAGGAGGCCTCCCCCCCTAATTGGATATCTCTAAATCCATTTTTTAGATCCATTTTCTGTAATTCCCTCTCTATCTTATATTTTCTTCGTATTTTAATAAATTTCCATTTTGCCCTTAGTTCAATTATGAGTAGCTAATTTTCTTTCAAACTTGGGTTGAAGGTGAAGTCTCAACATGTGTCATGGGCTTTATTTGGTAAATTTATTTTCTCTTCCCCTCTAATTTTTATGGATGTTTTGACTTCTCGTCAACAAATAATAATAGTATTGTCTAGTACTGCCCTACTTTCACCGGCTCCCTAGTACAAGATTATTATTATTTGGCACGATAAACCCTTAGCACCATATTGATTAAAGCGTGGTTCATGAGGTGTGGATTCCCCCCTCATCATTTAATTGGCATTAATAAGGATTATTTAGCCCATGATGCATGTTGATACGGATTCAGATACCCAAGTACGTCATTTCAATAGAATTCTCTCCAATTTATTCTCGCAATTTAAATTTCAATTTTAGAATTTATTCTTGTCATTTTAATTTAAGTTTTAGTATATTCCAAATCATTTCCACCACAAATCCAATCACCCATTTACAAAATTAATTCTACACACAATTAAAATCCACCTCCTCGTGGGATTGACACTCGTCACCATTGATCTATACTACAATAGATTCGTGTGCTTGCGAGTACATTAAAATTTGCACAACACCTTTGAGGTGTCATTACTTATTTGACGTCTTGGCATGGTCATTAGTTTGTCATGGCCAGAGAAATCACCCCTAGCAGGGAGGTTCCTCGTGTATTCACTAGATCTCATAGGAGACTTTCATTATTTGCATTCCTCTTTGTGAGTTTGATTGCTCATTTCCATTGGCTTTTTCTCTTTATCTTTTCATGAATCCCCTATCTTGCAGGGGCGAATACGTGGGAGGGTAAGCCAACAGGACAAGGATTCAACAATAAAACTCGTTAGAAAGCTCAAGAAGCAAGGTCGATGTGAAAACCTTAGGAAACCTTTTGGTTGATGATAAAGTTTGCTGATCAAGTCTGCAGGTGATCAAAATCGGAGAGGATCCTAAAGTGAAGGTATTAGGGGACCTTCTCCTTCTAATCTTGGTAGCTTGTAAGGAGATATTTTGGAGACAGCTTAAAGTGGGGACCATGCGGTGATGACGTGTCTTGGTTCTGTTCGCAAGGCTGTCATTGTTTTGTGGCCCATACTAAAATGTGGCAACTTGAACATACTGTAGGAGGTATTTTTTGTTATTCTCAAATGATTTGGGTGGTTGATGCTAATTTTTCAAGATCTTTTTATTGTCCTTTCATCCTCAACTCTTCCTTCACTACTTTCGACAGTGGCGGTGCTAGAAATTAAACTTAGCGGGGGCTAAGTTTAAATAATATTGTAATTTAAAAAAGGTTAATAAATAACAAGTATCAAAAATAAAAATTCACTAATATATTTAATACATTTATAATTGATCTCGACGTGTTTTCATACGTTAAAATATAAATTTATCATCAAGAATACAAAATAAATCTTTTTCTACATGTGTAATAATAATATTACTCAATTATTAATCTCTAATCTAATTTCACTGACGATTTTTCACAAAATTCATAGATGAAAATGTCTTTTACTACTGTAGTTATGACAACTAGTAAATTCAATGCTAATGTTATCAATAAACAAATTAATGAATACAATTTATTTTTTTTACTATCAACTATTTTTCTTATTAGCCTATCAATACCCACCTATATAATGTAAACATCAAATTGAATTTTAAGTGTCATAAGATTCATTGAAGAAAAATTAATTTGATAAACTCAATAAGATAAAATAATTTCTTTTTTTTTTGTGTGAGGAGAGTTAGAGTACAACGAATCTCAAAATAACAATTTCTTTGTGGGTTGGAAGTTAAAAATAAATATTTAATATTTTGATTATTTTTTAATTTTAATAGACTTTTATGATAAATGAGACAAATATTAAATTAAATTTATAAATTTTGAAAAGTTAGGGGGACTTGAGCCCGCCCCAGTCTTAACGTGGCACCGCCTATGACTTTCGGGGACTTAAAGTCATGTACAATATCTTCACACGTGTCATATCATGCTTGATTCGAATTTTACCACCAACATTTTGTTTTAGAGTAATGATACAGCCACAAACTCTTGTACAAATTTATTTTGTACAAACTGACGTGGCATTAATTCATTGGTTGAATGAAAATATAAATTAATAAAAACAAATCATGTGGGCCAAGTGATATTTAATTCAACCAATTTTATCATGCCACGTCAGTTTGTACAAAATAAATTTGTACAAGAGTTTGTGGCTGTATCATTACTCTTTGTTTTAAAGTAACTTCTCTCCACATGGTACAATAAGATAATGAGAGGAAAATATTAAAGAAAAAGTAAAGTTTAGAAAATTTTAAAATAACTTTACACATATTTTCAATATTATATAGAAACATGTACTAATATTTTGAAACAATGTATAAATTTTTTGTCAATGTTTATATATAAAATTTGATATGTTTCATTTATTAATTATTAATATAGTGCATTTTTTTTTCTGTATACCACTTGAATTATGGGTAACTAAATAAAAATTATAAATTTTGTAACTACACTTTTAATCCACTCATAGTAATCAAATTAATTTAGTCTCAATATCATGATTATAGTTCTATTAAATTATAAAAGTTGTGCTGTTAATTGAAATCTTTCACTGAAATTACATTTAAGGGCAAAATAAGTGTGTGTATAGTAGATCTTATCTAATAGTTATAAATTTTTTTAATTTGATAAGCTATTTTTAAATTTTTTTGTTGTTGTTTGGTAATTTTTTTATTAAAGTTTTTGAAGGTTAAATAAATTATTTTATTCCTACTAGCAAGCCCAAATTTTTTTTTATTCTTACGAGTAGGGGTTGATTTTTTTAAATACTAAATATCTAAAATATCTTTTAATTAGTTGACAATCATATTTTATTATTTTCATAATACAACTTAAAAAATGTGTATATTAAAGTTATTTTATAATTTTTAATAAAAACTCTCATTGATAACCAAATAACTAAAATTTATTTTGTGAAATTTTTATTTATAAAAATTTATTTAAAAGATATACAGAACCAACTTAAGGCTTTTTTTGGTATAATTTTTCAAATAGAGCTTATTTAAATAGAATTTTTATTAGTTTTACCAAAAAAAATTAGTTATTTAGTTGTTAATAAGAGATTTTATTAAAAATTTATAAAATTACTTTAATAGATAAGTTTTTTAAAATTATATTATTAAAAAATAAATTAAGATTGTAAAATAAGTAGATAATATTTTAGATATTTTAACATTTAAAAAAAAACTTTTCAACATTCTCTCCCAAAAGCTTAAAACTTGAGTTTTTGCTAATAGAGACAAAATAACTTATTTAAGTTTAAAAAAATTTATTAGAAGCTTATGAGATTAATGATCTATTTAGAATTGATGTTGAACAATTGTTATTTAATAAACACTATCTGTTGTACGTTAAAAGTTATGTTGATATGATTTTTTACTTGTACGATAGAAAATTTTTAATAATTTTATTAAAATTAATATTTACTATATACTATTTATTTTTATTTCATAATTATAATTTTTTTCATAACAGTTATAAGTTAAAAAATATAATATCTCAATTCTAAATAAAATTTAAATAATTATTTATAACTATTAATTAAGTCCCACTAAATTTATTTAAATAAAAATCATTTTATTTGGAGCCCCACTTATGATAAAATACAAAAGAATCATGGTTCTTGATGGAGTTTCTTTGAACGCTGAATATGGCGCTGCTTCGATCGTTACTCTCAGTCGAAACACGGACCCCTAATTCCACCATTACGCGCCGATTCATTCAACTCAACCAGAAGCACTACCACTTCTACTCCACAAAAAACGACGCTGTTCTTCCTGTCACCGTCGACCTCCCAAAACTCGAGCCGTCAAACGACGCCGACTTACTCTCCCAAATCGTACTTACCCACCACAACCCGTTCCACGCCATGGAGTCCTCTCTCCAACTCCACGGCATCACTCTTTCCCCTCACCTCCTAAACCAAACACTTCTCCGCCTCCAACACTCTTCCAAAGTTGCCCTCGCCTTTTTCCACTATTCCCAATCCTTACCCTCCAACTCCAACAACCCTCCTCCCTCCACCTCCGCCTCCTCTTACAATCTCATTATCGACATTCTCTCCAAAGTCCGCCAATTCGACGTCGTTTGGCAGCTCATCGTCCAAATGGACCAAAACAACATCACCCCCATTTCATCCGCTTTCTTGATCTTAATCCGCAGATTAATCGCCGCTGGCCTCACCCGTCAGGCGATTCGAGCATTTGACGACATGAAATGTTTTGTTCAAACTGAAAATCAAAACAACAACATTGACGTCAACTTCTTTTGCTTCTTGCTCGATACCCTTTGTAAATACGGCTATGTAAAAGTTGCTGTTGAGGTTTTTAATAGGAATAAGCATGAGATCATGCCGAATGTGAAAATGTACACGAGTTTGATTTATGGGTGGTGTAAAATTAATCGAATTGACATGGCGGAGAGGTTTTTAGGAGAGATGATTGAGAGAGGAGTCGAGCCGAATGTTGTGACTTATAATGTGTTGTTAAATGGGGTTTGTAGGAGGGCGAGCTTGCATCCGAATGAGAGATTTGAGAAAACAATAAGGAACGCCGAGAAGGTGTTTGATGAAATGCGCGTGAGAGGGATTGACCCGGATGTCACTAGTTTTTCGATTGTGCTACATGTGTATAGCCGGGCTCATAAGCCGCAGTTGTCGCTTGATAAGTTGAATTTTATGAAGGAGAAAGGGATTTGTCCGACTGTTGCTACGTATACTTCTGTTGTTAAGTGCCTTTGTTCATGTGGGAGGATCGAGGATGCAGAGGAGTTGCTTGGTGAGATGGTGAGGAACGGAGTTAGTCCTTCTGCGGAGACTTATAATTGTTTCTTTAAGGAATATAGGGGGAGGAAGGATGCGAATGGCGCTATGAAGTTGTATAGGCAGATGAAAGAAGATGATTTATGTGTCCCCAATATGCATACGTATAATATATTGATAGGGATGTTTATGGCATTGAATAGAATGGATATGGTGAGAGAGATTTGGAATGATGTGAAAGGAAGTGAGTTGGGGCCGGATTTAGATTCTTACACAATGTTAATTCATGGGTTGTGTGAGAAACAGAAGTGGAAAGAGGCTTGCCAGTATTTCGTTGAGATGATAGAGAAGGGTTTGCTTCCACAAAAAGTTACTTTTGAAACACTCTATAGGGGCTTAATACAATCCGATATGTTGAGAACATGGAGAAGATTGAAGAAGAAGCTTGATGAAGAGTCAATTACTTTTGGTTCTGAGTTTCAAAATTATCACTTTAAACCATACAGGAGATGATACACCATGTCCTTGCAACTTGAATCAAATCTTCAGCTCATGAGGTACTCAATGACATTAATTTTGGCATATTTCAAAATTTAATTTACTCACTGTTCTGGCATAATTAAGCTGGTTAATAATCCAATACTATGAATCTCATATCAACTATTAAGACTATGTTAATTGGTCTATTCCTGCAGCACTTTAGGTATCTCCAACTTTAATGCTACATGTATTTATGTTGATGATTGATGTGGGGATAGCAGATTTTGAAGCCTTTGATAACCTCAATGTTCCTGTAATGTTATTGATATAAATTGAAGAAAACAGCATTATAAACTGTGGTCAAAGTCTAGATTGAAGTCCGTGTTAATATTATTAGATATAGGTACCTGCTTTGCTGGTTAGCTACACATGCCTTTATATTATGTTCTTGAACTCTAATCTTTTTCAGAACCCACACTTACTTTTGCTCCCAACTGCCTTGTAAACAGGACTTTTACCAAGGGACCAATACCCAAAATGGTGGATTTCCTGGCTTTTGCCTGTAAAAAGGTTTTGGGGCACGTACCTTGAGGTTTATAACTAAATGAAGGTAGTTTATTGTTTATAGATTTTTTTCTGCTGGTTGATTTTTCCTTTTTGTGGTACTCTTATGGTTCTCTGTCGATGTGAATAAATCAATCCTTTTATTTAAACAACCTGGATTAGTTTATATTCTTATCTTCATTAATGGATCGATCTTTAATTTGTAGTCTTATGAGCTGAAATCAAATGCATTAGAGTAGTGAAAGAGAATAAATCATCACAGCTTCCTGTGTAGAATCATAACATAATATACTTCTGAGTACGCAGTACTTATTTGGGAGGGGGGATGCTGATAAAGTGGCAAAGAGATTATTAAAGTTGTCAATTACAATCCAGCTGTTAGGGACGCAATGGAGGGCATTATAGCATTGTTACTGGCTGCTGAGGTTTAGAATTTACCACTCAGTTATTAATAGTACAAATTTCAGTTATGACAAGAATAAAGATACAGTATTTTAGTTTGATGGAAATCCAAGTTTTCAACTTGGAGAGACAGCTAGTGGGAATATTTGATCCTCTTGATCTAAGTACAGTAGGTAGGTGTAGTATATTTACAGAAAAATAAAAAGAATTAATTAGTAATCAAATTTAAGTGGTGTAATGACTCTTTGTTGTTGCTTAAGTATGTGCTGGAACTAGCATATTTTAAATACCAGTGATTGGATTAATTCTTGAGTAATTCAAATTCAGATGTTCAAACTATCTTCAAAACTGTATTACCCAATCCCTTAATCTTTGAATGATACTTTCATGCACTTCAGAACTGATGATTATTCAATTTGTAGTATGTTTGGAGGTTGACATGTAGGCAAGTTGAACTTGTTTAAATATAGGTGACTAGGAGGCACGAGCATGGCTTATCTCTCAATATTTCTTCTCTTGAGCTAATAGAGTTGCTTTGTGTATAAACTCGATTGCTTTTCCTTCTCGCTGAAACTGAGTAATGAATTTTGATTCGCAAAACAGGGTATGGAAGAATAAAAAGAAGCAGCAACTCAACTGAAAAGAGACAGCTAGCTGTTGGTCAGGGGGGAATGGAAGAAGAAAACTGCTGGCAAATTAATAGAATGCAGAAACCTGTTTGTTTTTTAGCTTCGTGTATCAGTAGTATCTGGTGGTTTTGCCATTGCGTAACCCACAAAGCAGATTACTTAACAACTGAGAACAGATTACGGGGTCTTGAATTGATGTGAGTAAGCTGCAAAATATGCCATATTAGCTAGCTTAGCTGCTGGCGGGCCCAGCAATGAAAGTTGAGCTAAACCCGCAAAAGCAGATGAGCAGCTGCCATTTTTGTCGTCTTTTTATTTTGTTCAATCCTTTTATGTTTTCTCAAGTTTTGGAGTAAATTACTCAGTCATCCCCAGGTGGAATGTGAAATGAAGAAATCTCAAATGGCAGATGTTTTGAAGAAACCTGGAATCTATCATGAATTATCAATTGTATGAACTCATGATTCGTATTGAGGTATTATAATTATAAATCTCCTTAATCTAATTTTCGAAAATTGTTTCCAGAATCGACCATAATGGCTTTGATAGGTATTTTCGAAATGAGTGATTTTGCTCCTTTGTGCTTATTATCATGCCTCATGAGGCATGTGAAAAATATGAACTCAAAAAACTTCTGCCATCCTACACTGAAAGAGGAACAAATCCAATGCAGTGGTACAGCTTTTGTTTAGAAGAAAATATAATGAAGCTTTTATTTACAAATTGACTGACAAGCCTGGGTCCAGACTATGCCTCTTTAGGCACTTAAGAAAGCAAATTTGTTCCCCACTGTTTTTTTTACCTTTTACCATCATTTAGACAAAAATTTCACCATACATGGGTCCAGACTATGCCTCTTTAGGCACTTAAGGAAGCAAATTTGCTCCCCACTGTTTTTTGTATCTTTTACCATCATTTAGACAGAAATTTCACCGTACTTGATTCACTGCAAAGCCTAAGCCTTAATCAGCATTGGCAGATTGTATGCAACTATCGTCTGCATTTTCCTTGTTGCTTTCTAATTCCATCCTGAATTACAGATTTACAACAGCAACTTGAAGAACTTGTTTAATCTAGTATCAATTAATTTATAAATATTTCTATTGTTTCAGTCTAAGAGGAGTTGACATACTTAGGGTGCGTTTGGGAATGAGGTTGGGCAACTGTAGCTTAAAAGCTACAACACTAAAGTGTTTGGTAAAAACCAGCTGCTGTAGCTTTTAAGCTATGTCGATATGATTTTTCACTTGTATAATATAAAATTTATTATATCTTTAATAATTTTATCAAAATTATTATTTAAAATTTATCTTTATTATATATTATTAACTTTTATTTCATAATTACAGCTTTTTTTTTTACAGCAGCTGTAGTTTAAAAGCTACAGCACCTCAATCCCAAACGCACCCTTAGTGTGCACTGATCGAATTTTATTTATGAATTCTCCTTGTTTTACTGGTCATAAGCTACTGCCAAGTTGAACGGTGGCAGCTGCAACTCAAGTGTAAGCCCAGGAATTTTAGAGATATCGTTCATGTTAAATTTAACCAACCGGACTTTGTTATAAATCGAGTCCCTTTAAACGAGCTGCATGCCAAATTTGCGACTAATATGCTTAATCTACCGCCAATTTTAAAGCACAGAATATTCAGAAAAATAAAAGCAACAAACGTCACACATTCCCAATAGTGGGATCAGCTAAACTGGAAAAGTACCATCACAATTCCAAGCTCAGCTTTTTTTTTTTTTTGGTTGTTGTACCAAATTTACAGAACATATAAATGCAGTCAATCATCTATTATCCTCATTTCGAATTAACTACTTGAAAATGTCTACTAATCCCAACAAAATAAGACAATAATTTGAACACAGCTTCAATAATTTGAGCACAGCTTCCTGATGAAATGAGTTCACACATTTTAATTTTAACACAGCTGAATTTTTTATCTCAATAATAAGTTTTACAAAAATATGGTAACTGAGGATCCTTTTTTTAATAAGTAAAATACCACGTGTCCATTTTAAATCTCAACAATAACTACTTGAAACGTCCACTAACCCCAACGTTTTTATTAATTAATTTATTTTTTTGGGCAGCTAGTTGAATTCATGGGATTGCTAGGAAATTGTTTTCATTGGGATTCTTCGCTAGAGGGTCCTCATTTGTTGCCTCTCCACGAGATCCCGTCTCCCTCCGCGGATGTGAGGATTAATGCTTTAGGGACTGCAGCGCTTCTTGGTATTCATATTTTTCCGTGGAGAATTTTGATGTCCGCCTCCTATGAGGGTCTACCCTCCTGGGGCAACTGATGACTACCCTTCCATTCGACGGCAATGCTCGGTATGTTGGGATTATGTAGGATATTGATTTATTTATTTTTAATAAATATTTTTAATTAATAAAATATTTAAGATATTTTTTAAGTATATTAATTGTATAAATATTTTGAATAAAATTTATTTAATTATATTATATATATTTATATGATTATTATATGAATTTACATAAAACATAAATAAAGTTAGAGTTTAGCTATCTTGGAGTAGCTATAAGGTAGAGCAGCCTCCAAAACTATTGGATGCACGTTGTTACAATTGTTTCAAATTCAACTACATACATCCAACAGTTTTGGAGGCTATTCTACGTTGGAGCTGCCATAAAGTTATCTTATGATTAGATAAAGGGTTCGACTATGTTGGAACCCTTTGCGTAAGGTCCATTTAACCATTTAGCAGTTACTCTAAAATAGAGCACTTTTTAATAACCACACGATTAAAGTTAGGATGAGTTTTTTTATTATTTATCACTTTGCATGTGTGGTTGTGATTCGTGCTTTACTTAGAGCAGCTCTAAGGTAGCCATAACCTTAAATAAATTAAGTTCATAGTTGATAAATAGAATTGAATGCTTTATTTATATTTAGACTGTAGTAACTTTATTGAATTATTTGTCTTAATCATATATAAATTTACTGATGTAGTTTGACTCCATTGAAATATATCATCTATGAAATTTAATTAACTTTAAAATGATTGTCAAACTTGTTAAATATCATGGACATTGATTTTATTACAATCTCAATCTTGAGTTCATTATAGTTTCATATTTTTTATTATAATTTCATTTAAGTTACCAATAGGCGTGACATACATTAATAGTAAGATTATTCGGTATCTTAATGGAAACAATTATGATTAATGAGATTATAAATTAACAATATAAAATTTATACAACACATCTTTTAACAGGTTTTCGTTACTTGATCATAAAATTCTCTATTTAGAATGTGTCAATATAGTGAGTATGTTGAAATTGATCATTAGAGAAACACAACAAGTGTTAAGGAATAAAATGTAATTAAATTGATTGGATAGCTGAGATATCAATTTTATTGACGATGTGGTACAAAATATTATTCAGTAAAAAAATCAATATCGCATGAGTCGAATTATTATTGAAGAACATTATCCTTGATAGCGTACAATTGTAGATATTGGTTTCAATATTTTAGTGAAGTATATTTGTAATTTAATCAAGCTAATTTAATTACAGACCTAATTATTGTAGCCATTATTATATGTGCCCATATGATCCGGGTTAACTCTTTTAATTAACTGTACCACTTCTGGATTGCTAAGTAAGATAAATAGTAATTTAGATTAAAACCCAAAATATATTATTTGGTGAGAGATTTCATTTAATATTTTAATGTAAGGGGTCATGTGTTATTATACAAAGTGGATCCCTATACTAAGAACTAGTATAACGCCATTTTTTTTCTTTAATCTTATATGTCAATTTAAATCAAATATTTTTTATTTAATAAAATTAAAAAGAGATAGATAAGAAGCTTATGGTTTCCACCAAAAGATAGAAAAAGTCTTGTTCTTTCATAGAAGAACAGGTAAGCCATAAAATACAAAATAATGAAAAAGAAAATTTTCTCTTTAGCTTTGAGATAAAAAGTTTTCTACTGCTAGTTGTTTTCAGTAGTGATAAAGGGGCCCACACATTAAGTGCAAATCAGACTTGAATCATAATATGAAAAATAGTTGGTGGTAGATCGTAATCTAATAAGATTGGTAGTGACGGATCATGACTTAGGAGGACAAATTACTTCTACAAAAAAGCAAAGGAATCGTTTTTAGATTATGGTAATTTTTTATGTTATATGATAATTGCGATCTAAATATTTCCACTGCAAAACGTTTTTTAACCAACAGACTTTGGGTTAAGTAGAGGTTCTTTATGCTTTGAGGTAAACTCTATTTCAGCTAATCATAATAGCCAAACAACATAGCTTAGTGCATGGCTCTATTGGGGAGTCAAGGGAATGAGTGCGAAACTACCTACGAGGTTGATGACAGTTGAGTGAGGAGGTATTACTTGAATGGAGATAAATGTATTTTACAACATCAATTTTGGATTTGTGGCATTGAATCTAAAGGAAGAGGCTTGAAGTTTTTTTTTCAGTTAAATGAATTTTTTAGGCTTAAGGTATTTTCCAAGGCAGAGTGTGAGTAATTACAACGAGGCTTAAGTTTAGGGCTCACTTATTATTCCAGGTTAGGGAGAGAGAGATGCATGAGATAGAGAGATTAGGTTTTCATTAATTATGTTGCAAATGTCAGCTGTATTTTACAATTGTGTGTTGACTATTGTTGTAGATGTCAGCTGTATTTTACAGTTATGTGTTGACTTAAATACTAAATTTTAAGAGATATAATCCCTAATTTTCAGGGATACTGATTTGCAATATCTTAACTGTTTTTTACCATTTTGTTCCTAGGGTGTAATGTATATAAATAGGTATTATTTTTATTGTATAATATGAGAAAGTAGAGATTAAAAACAGAAGAAATCTAAATTTTCACATGATATCAGAGTAGCTCTTTTGAACCGAGCCTTTGAATTTTTCTCTTATTTCATTAGAAAGTCTCAAGCCTTCCAATGGAGAAGACGACAAACCCTACACAAGAATATGAGATTTCCTCTAGTTCTGTAATAAGGCAGGACATCTCTTCAGTCTCCTTAAGTACCGAAAATCCCTTTATGCAAATAACTCTGCACAAGTTAAATGGCAGAAAATTTTTGCAATGGTCTTAATCTGTCACCATATTTCTTCGTGACAAAGGTCGATTAAGGTATATTACAGGGGAAACCAAAGCCCCTAATGTCTTGGATCATGGTTACCCTCAATGGGATGCTGAAAATTCAATGGTGCAAGCTTGGTTGATCAACTCGATGGATGTGGATATTAGTAGGACTTATCTCTTCCTACCATCTGCAAAGGAGCTTTGGGAAGCCGTGACAGAAGCCCACTATGACCTTGGGAATGCGGCTCATCTTTTTGAAATCAAGTCACAATTACGTGACAAGAAGCAAGAGAGTCTTTCAGTGACTCAATATTTCAATTCTCTAAATAATATATGGCATGAACTCGACCTTTACTATGAATTGCAATGGCATTGCTTCGAGGATGCCATCAAATATAAGAGGATGTTGGATAAAGAACGCCTCTTTAATTTCCTTTATGGACTCAACAAAGAACTTGATGAAGTTCATGGCAGAATTTTGAGAAAGAATCCTCTACCCTTCGAGAAGCTTTTGCTGAGGTGAGGCATAAAGAAAGTCGAAAGAGAGTCATCAAGCAAAAGACAGGTCCTTGGATAATTGTGACTATTGCCACAGGAAAGGACATACTCGAGACTCATACTAGAGGCTTCATGGAAAGCCAGCAGATTGGAAACCAAAACTTCAACAAGAAGTAAAGGGAATGGTAACAGAGAAAACTAATTAGTTTACTCTCACAAAAGATTAATTTGAGATGCTGCAACAACTTCTCATACAAAATCAGTAAGTAAAAAGAAATGACTTGACCTCCTCTAATTGTAATGTAGGTCATACAGGTAACCCATCAGCCTTAGCATCCAATACCTTGAAAAAGGTCATTGGATTGTTGATTCAGGGGCCTTAGACCATATGACAGGGTCTTCTCAATTTTTCTCTAGTCGTATTCCATGTTTAGGTAATTCTAAAGTGAGGATTGCTGATGGATCATTATCCACTGTTGCCGGAAAAGGAACAATAAAACTAGAAAATTGTTTGACTCTTTTTTCAGTTTTACATGTCCCAAATCTTAAATGTAATCTTCTTTCAGTTAGTAAATTTACCAAGGACACAAATTGTGTAGCTAAATTCGGTGGTTTTAAACGTCTATTTTCGAATCCAATATTGGGGAGGATGATTGGGAATGCGAAGAATATGAGGGGTTATATTATCTCGAGAATAAAGGACCTGTGAAAGGACATGCTCAGGTCTCTCAATGTGAATTTGTTTCTTCTGAAATAATATTGTGGTACTATAGGTTAGGCTACCCTAGCTTTACATATCTAAAAATCTTGTTTCATTCTTTATTTAAAAATAAAGATTTGAATTTATTATATTGTGATTTTTTTAAATGGTTAAACAAACACGTGTTCCATTTCCTGCCTGTACTTATAAACCATTCCAACATTTCACTTTGATTTATAGTGATATTTGGGGACCCTCAAGGGTTAATAACCTGTCAAAAGCAAAATGGTTCATTACATTCATAAATGACCACTCTAGAACCACTTGGGTATACCTTTTGAAGGAAAACTCTGAAACTGGACAAACTTTTAAACAGTTCCATGCCATGGTAAAAACTCAGTTTCAAACTGACATTCGTGTACTCCGTACAGATAATGGAACTGAGTATTTCAATTATATTTTACGGAATTGCCTATCACAACAAGAAATTGTCACCAAAGTTCTTGTTCCGGAAAACCACAACAAAATGGGGTTGCGGAACGTAAAAACAAACACCTTTTAGAGGTTGCTAGGGCCATTATGTTCATAACTAATGTACCAAAAATATATTGGGGAGAAGCCATTCTTATAGCATCTTATCTTATAAATCGTATACCCTCTTAAGTTCTTAAATTCAAGACACCTATTTTTGGTTTTCTTGATAGCTACCCACAAAATCACCTTGTTACCTCTAATTATACACTCAAAACTTTTGGTTGTACAGTCTTTGTATATCTTCCGAGTCTTCAAAGAACAAAATTGTCTCCTAAAGCCATTAAGTGCCTATTTCTAGGATATTCTTGTACTAAGAAAGGGTACAAGTGCTATATGTACCAAAAATTATATTGGGGAGAGGCTATTCTTACAACATCTTATCTCATAAATCGTATGCCCTCTCGAGTTCTTAATTTAAAACACTTATTTCTGTTTTTCTTGACAGCTACCCACAAAATCACCTAATTACCTCTAATCTTGCACTCAAAACCTTTGGTTGTACAACCTTTGTATATCTTTCGAGTCTTCAAAGAACAAAACTGTCTTATAGAGCCATTAAGTGCCTATTTCTAGAATAGTCTCCTACCAAGAAAGGGTACAAGTGCTATAATCCTCTTACAAAAAAATTATTCGTCACCATGGATGTCAAGTTCTTTGAAAATCAGCCTTTTTACAAGAGTAATTCTCTTCGGGGGCAGAATTTGAGAGAAGAAGTTCCAGCCTAAAACCCAATATATCCAGTAATTCCAACCTAGAACTCAATCTACCAAATACCTCCTCCCTCAGTCTAGACATTCATCCTAACCTACTAACACCATAGAACTTAATCAACCAATAGTGTCACCAAGGAATGAAGAGATAAAAGCCAATTCACATTTGGAGGAACCTATAAGCGAGTTTCATGTCTATTTACAAAGGAAGAATAAAACTTAAAAGGTACAACCACTTATAGACCAAGCAAAACCAAGATTTGAACTAAGGGAGGATCAAAACCCACTTACTGAATGTGCTGAGAACGAAGCTCAAAAGTCCACAGATTTGCCTATTGTGATAAGGAAATGGGTAAGAAATTGCACCAAACATCCTATCTATAAGTTCTTGTCATATGCAAATCTATCTAAGGAGTATAGGAATTTTACAGCTAATCTATCTAATACCACTATTCCAAGAAACATCCATGAAGCCCTAGAGTCAAATGAGTGGAAGAAAGTTGTTCAAGAAGAAATGACAGCCTTAATAAAGAATTACACATGGAAGCTTGTACCAAGACCTAAAGACAAGAGGACTGTGGGGTGCAAGTAGGTATATACAGTCAAATATAAGGCTAATGGAAGTGTGGACAGGTACAAAACAATACTCGTGGCGAAGGGTTTCACACAAACCTATGGGGTGGACTACCAAGAGATGGCAAAGCTTAATACTGTAAGGATCCTTCTCTCTCTTGCTGCAAATTTAGATTGGCCTCTCAACCAGCTTGATATCAAGAATGCCTTCTTGAATTAAGAATTGGAAGAGGAGTTTTACATGGGTATACCGCTTGGTTTTGAAGAAAAATGATCGGCTGGAAGAGTTTTTCGGTTAAAAATGTCTCTTTATGGCATTAAACAGTCCGCTATAGCCTGGTCCAACCGATTTGGAAAAGTCTTGAAGAATTATGATTATTCTCAAAGACAAGCCGATCACACTATGTTCTACAAACAGTTTAAAGAAGGGAAGTTAACTATTTTGATCGTGTATGTTGACGACATTATACTAACAGGAGATGACAAAAAAGAGCTGGAATGATTAAAGGCAAAATTAGCTTGTGACTTTGAAATTAAGGATCTTGGACCACTGCATTATTTTTAAGGAATGGAGATAGCTAGAACAGCTAAAGGTATTCTAGTTATACAACGGAAATACACCCTAGATTTGGTAAAGGATATTGGTATAATTGACTGTAAACATGCTGCCACACCAGTTGAACCAAATAGCAAGTTTTGTCTTGAAGAAAATAGTGCACCCATGGAGAAGGCGAGATATCAAAGAATAGTAGGGAGATTAATTTATCTTTCATATACTAGACTTGATATTGCTTTTGTGGTTAGCTTAGTGAGCCAGTTTATGCACTCTCCAAGAGAATCTCACTTAGTGGCAGTAAACCGGATACTTCAATACCTGAAGTCAACATCGAGAAAAGGACTTTATTTTGATAAGGGAGAAAAAAAAAGGAATGTAGCAACTTTTGTTGATGCGGATTGGGCTGGAAACGTCATAGATAGGAAGTCTACAACGAGTTATTGTACTAAGGTGTAGGAAAACCTTGTAACTTGGAGAAGCAAGAAGCAAACTGTAGTGGCATGAAGCAGTACAGAAGTAGAGTTTCGAGCACTAGCACACGTGGTATGTGAGCTTATGTGGATAGAACGTGTTCTCAAAGAACTGTAGTTAATAAAAAAAAGTCATATGCAACTTTACTGTGACAATAAGGCATCAATTAATATTGCTCATAATCCTGTCCATCGTGACAGGACAAAACATGTGGAAGTAGAACAACATTTTATTAAAGAGAAATTGGAAACTAGAGTTATTTGTTTGGTGTATATTCCTACAGTACAACAAATTGCAGATATGTTGACAAAAGGAATACCTGGACACAAGTTTGAAGAGTTTGTATGCAAGTTGGGCATGGCGAACATCTATGCTCCAGCTTGCGGGGGAGTGTTGCAGATGTCAACTGTATTTTACAGCTGTGTGTTGACTATTGTTGTAGATATCAGTTGTATTTTACAGCTATGTGTTGACTTAAATACTAGATTTTAGGAGATATAATCCCTAATTTTTAGGGATACTAATTTGCAATATTTTAGCTGTTTTTTACTATTTTGTTCCTAGGGTGTAATGTATATAAATAGATATTCTTCTCTATTGTATAATATGAGAAAATAGAGATTAAAAACAAAAGAAATTTGAATTTTCACAAATTCAATCAACACTTGAGTGAAAGATTTGTCAAAGTGTTGGATGTGTTTAACACTACTTAATTTTTCTCCTAGTTTATTTTGAGCTTTTTAAGATCTAGTAATATGTGCCATATACAAAAAAGAAAAAAAATGGTCCAAGATTATTTTCTAATTTAATGCTATATAATTAATTAACTATTAAGCTCTCTATTTCATTAATTTTACAAAATTTATGTTTCTCTCTCTTCTTTACAGTTAAAGGGAGTTGTGTTTGATTCCACTTAATGTCTCCACTCATTTGTTTCAATTGATTCAATTGTAGATGCATCAGATAAACGTGATGTTTTAACTATATGGTAAATGCATATCAATGAACAGACAATTGATCGAAAGAATAAGGAACAAAGGGAAGTGCAAAAGGCAGTGGAAGTCTAGGTGTATCTGGAGGACTATACTAACCCGTTGGATGTAAATTTCAAGAAGACATTGATAGATCATTAGCAGATTCATTATTAACATTTCCTATTCATCTACTAATCTCAGAGTTCTTTAACAAGACAAACTTGTCTCCTTTGTAAATTAGCCAAATATTCTTAAGAGTTTACAGACGATGGAAGTTTTCAATTTGGTCTTGACTAGTGAACATTTCTTGTCCTCGTGTGACTTCCTTTCAATGTACATAGTGAAGAAAAATAAGTGTACGCAGTATTTGATGCATCGAGATAGTTCTTGTTGGTTAATAAAAATCCTTAGAGACATCCAAGGGAAATTTCGAAAATAATTTGATAGCAATCTAACAAAAATAAAGATTGGCTAGTTGATGGAGGCATCGCATGCACAACCGAATTCCTCACGAGTTTAGGCTTTAATTTCGTGAGTATACCACTCGGTTCCTCTCAGCCTTTTTTTTTTTTTTTTACCTTATGTTTTGTTTGCTCTCCTGACTATCTAGAGAGATCATTGACGTAACTCAAAAGTGTATTACTCCTAAGTATAAGAACGTTTAATTATAATATAACCTGGTGAGTTCGGGGTCGAACTACATGGAATTTAAAAACTAGTTGTCAATTTGTTAAATAAAGAAAATTAATTGCGGGAAAAGAAATCACTAGAAAGTAATTTAAAAATATGCTAAGGTTACATGATCAACTCTTAGTTATTCAAACTATAATTTTAATACTCTCTCATTTTTATATTTTGCCTCACTTTTACCAGTTAATTTTTATATCATTTAATTATATGTGTGTGGATAAATATGGAATAAAGTACCTAATGTGCCACAACTATATTAATATGTTGACATTATGTCAAAATACCATATAGATCAAAGAGAATCTATAAATTAACATGACATGAAAATAATAAAAAGAAAACTTAAAAACTTACTTTGAGAAAGTAATAAATTTGATAATTTGAAATTTTGAGCTTCACCTTTTATCTCAGCTTAGTAAAATTAGCCACTCATATTGAAAAAAACACAACACTCTTTTTATTTGATAAACTTTTGAAATATATTATAAGGAAAATTGATACAGATGGAAACAATAAAAGAAAAGAAAGAAAAAAGGAAAAATTCTTCAGCTATACTCTTGGTTATCACTTTCTCTCTCTCAGCTCACCTCAACTCTCCCTCCCCCGCTTGCATCCCCTTGTCTTTTATAGGTAAGGGAAGTATCTTCTTTTCTTTTATTAATATTAATATTTTCTTTTTATATTATATATATATATATATATTGTGATGGTCAGGAAGCGTGATGACCTCCTGACCATCACCAACATGATTGCCTATCATTTTTTATTTATTTTATTTATTATTATTTATTACAACTCCTTAATGATGCATTCCAAATTGCTCAATCAGTCCTTTATTCTCGCTTTCAATTCTAATTTCATCTAAATTCTTAAAAAATATTTGTAAGACAAAAATTAACATATTGCGAATTAATTTAACATATAAATATATTAGGGAGTATTAAGATAATTTAGAAATAAAGAGTGCATTAATCGACACAATAAGTGAAAAACTAATAATTTTATCCTTATTAAATGTACAATTTTTAGTGTCAATCAATCATTAATCCCCCAGATGTTTCCAACCGATAGGCTTATTTAAAAAATAATTTTTAGGGTACTGGATGTGGTCAAGCTAAATTCAGAGCAATACCAATCTACGATGGCTTGATTAATGGATGTTCATCGTTGGGTTTCTTAATTCGCTGATGGGTATATTATAACTCTTTTTGGGGGGGTTAGCCTTCCAGCAATGTTTGTGATTGATGTTGAGGGAGTCACACTACTACAAAAATGAGTTTTACTGACACCAACTTAGTGTCAATAATCACTTTTATTGACACTTGTTAATTGTGTCGATAATGCTCAAGCCAGAACGCTTGATTTTGGTGTCAGTAATTTGTGTCATTATAGTATCACAAAAATAATGACACTATAGTATTAATATTTGATAATACTACTTACATGTCAATAATTCGTGTCACTATAGTATCGCCAAAACAGTAACACTATAGTGTTAGTATTTAATGATACAATTTACATGTCAATGGTTTATGTGACTACAGTACTCAGTGTCAGGATTTAGTGTTGTTATGCTAGTTTTGGTTAATAATATATTTTTGTTTTAATTATATTTTCTTATTTGTTTTACAATTAAAAAAACTCAAAACCTATTATGTATACCAAATCTCGCAAAACAATTCACATAATAAATATCCCAAACTCATCACTTAAATTAACATAATTCAATTACATTGTACATTGTTTGGAGAAAAAAAATAATAAGTACCAAACTAAGTTTTTGACAACAAATTATTAAATTAGTTTCAATAAACATTATTCAACAAAAAAAAAGCGCAAGGTCACTCAATATCAATCTGCGGCTTCATTTTTTCCTCGTTTGCAAGTACATAAAATCAATTAGAATACCAAAATATCAATTATTATAATTATAGCTCCAATAATAAATTCATAATTCTGGAAAAATCACTTACAGCTTCTGTAATCAACGAGTCCTATAAATCAATGGATTCTTATAAAGTGAAATAATTTTTCCAGTACACTTATATTTAACAATATTAACCATAGCTATAAAAACTACTAGAGGCCATGAATAGTCAACACAAAATATATTGGACTCAACAATTATATTTCTAAAAACTAAAATGGATTATATGCATCTACAACCAATATTGAAATAAATTATTAGAAACTGCATTATTACTCTTCCAGTTTAATAGTCTAGCGACCAAACACTAATTACATTGAACGCTTTCACATTGTCAATGTAGTGGTAATTTAAGCTTATTTTAATAGTCTAAGCCAGGTCTGTTTATCTAATTCAATGGATTTGATCATCTATGGCATGCCAAGACTAAATTATTAATCATGAATTCAGTTTGACGAGTATCACAATTTCATAAAACTACTCTAGCAAATATTTTATTCAAATTTATGCAAGAAATAAATATAATACATGTAAACTCAATATTTTGTTCTTATATGAAAAACTTATAAATTAATAATAACGTATGTATTAATTTACAAACATTCCACTCACAATTAATCCTGATCAATCCTAAATCTCTGGAATGTCTTCTAATTGATCAGTAACTGATAGTCCTCCTATAAATTAGAGAAAAATTTATAAGAAATTGTGCAATCTTTAAAAAAAAAGGTTAATTCAAAACTGTATATAAAGACAATCCATATTTATTAACTCTCTATATCAAATTAATATGTATCTATCATCCGCATGTTTTTAGGGATTCTTCCATATTTTACAACTTTAGCTTAAAGCTAATCAAATAAAGATGAATGTTATAGTTTCATCCACTATTTTGTCAATCCCTCTTTTAAATAAATAAATAAGGTATATAAAGTAAGCTAAAGTAATAGCCAAGATTAAAGTCAATGAGGAAATTCTTTCAAGCTTTATAAATAAATAAATATACTATATTGTAATCCAGTTTTAAAATTAGGCATGCACGACACTAGTTTCTTTAGTAGTACATAAGCAATTGGTGCACCATATTAAGTAATACATAAATTAAATTAAATTTAAACAGGACATTGGTAGTTCTAGAAAGTAGCCATATGCTTTAGCATGGTAGGGGGCTTTGCTAAATTTTAAGATGCATATTTCTTTCAATTATGTCTCCCTCATTGCAAATTGTCTCTAGAAATTTAATCTGTCACAAGAATTAAAGATATATGACAAGTGCTTTCCAGAACATCCTGTGAAAAGTATTATAACAAAAATATAATAAAAATTAGTAGAAACACTTGACAATTAAGAAAAATTAGATAGAAAATTTTTTAGAAGCCTCTTATTCTTTTCATACCATCCAAGCTTCCAATTTAGAGATTCCCACATATAGACTGGCCATTACTCTGCCTTTTTTGTTCTCACATGAATCACTTCTCTTGGCTTCTCCACCACTCTATCATAATTTCTCTTTCTTTTTTCTCCATTTAATCCCTGCATACCAACTCCCAAAATCAGCACAAAAACTTAATAATTTTATTATGATTTTTACATTTACACAAAATAAATGATTCAACACGAAAAAGATGGAAATAAATAACTAAATAAAAGAAAGACCAATAAGCCTTATTATTTTCACTTAACAACCCAACAAGCCTGAGGTGGAGACAAATTCATAAAACTTTCAACAGTAAACCCCACTTCTTTGACGGGCTATTACATATATGGTGTATAAAGTAAATGAATTAATAATATGCATTTTCCAACTAATAATTTGGACTAAAACGTTAAACACTTCCTCGACCAGCCGCTAGACTCCAAAACTAACAAAAATGGAAAATGACTCGAGCTACAGAAATTTTTTTAAATTAGGGAATATATATATATATATATATATGAAAAATGAAGCTGGTATCCACCAGGCCACTGCCACCCAATGGGAGTTCATCAGTCTATTCACAATTTCCCATCTATGTGACTCAAGGTGAGATTATCTTGTGGGCAAGGATCAAACAGGTTGAGATATTAATATTATGTAAAGCTGTAGCCAACCCATGAAAGTTGTAGCCAATTGAAGCGGGTGCCTTCGTAATAAATAGAGGTACGATTGCCATAAACCGTGGCGACTCTCTTCAAGAATGTCAAAGGAGATAAAGCTGTAGCCAACCCATGAAAGCTGTAGCTAGGTGATCAAATCAAATAATTTGAGTTTAATCTGACAATGACTAATCCCTCGTAGAGGTTCTGTACTGCTATTGTGAAGCAGAGGAAAGAGAAAAGTTTGATAGAAAATACTGGGAGAGTGAGTGGGGGAAGGAATTGGATTGCCAGTAGAAAGATCCCTGTGAGGATGATGCTGCTGTCAATGAACCATATTCCAACCTTGAAGCCATTGCCATTGGTATAAAATCCGAAAGCAAATTTGCCAAAAGGAGAAGGCTAGAAATTTAGAGATGAGTTTGTGTAAAGGGTGGAAATAAAAAAAAAAAACTCAAAAATTTTGAATAAACAGAAATGAAATTCAAAGGAAAAATGAAAAGTACAAAGATTGAAGAGAGCAAAGTGCCTGTACTAGTATGAAACTTTTCTCTCAACAGTTTCAGTGCCTATAATGCCACTTACCCATGCTTAAAAGAAGATTGAATTACGGCTTTTACCTTGTGCGGTTGACGACAGCAAACAAAGCTGGAAGGAGAACGAAACCAGAGGCAGCAAGCAAAGCAAATGGAGAACGGCTAGAAGCTGCAGCGTCGGTACGTTGGAATAGAAGTGATAGCAGTGGCGGGGAGGGCGTGAGCGTTTCGTAATAGCGACAACGTGGTCATTCTCCGTCTTTCACGATAGAGAAGACGAAGTCAAGTAAGGAAAAGTAAATTAGGCAGCGGCTGCGACGTGGGCTCTCTTCCAGAATAAAGAAGGGGAATTAAGGTTTTATTTTTTATATGTTAAGTTTTTATATAACATTGTGTCTTTAACTTAAATATACGTGGTTCAGTGGTTAGGGGTCTATATTTAGAACTATTAGAGTTTTAAAAGTTCCAGGTTCGAGTTGAAATAAAAACAAATTATAATTATTTTTTTTAATTTCTGATACATTAGTATCAATGATCTCTGATAATTAATTTACTGATACACTAATATTAATAATTTGTGACACCTATTTGTTAAAAGCGGAAAATGGTGCGTAGTTAAGTAATTACTAATACTTTTTTTAAAGTATCAGTAGCAAAGTGTCTGTGAAAATCCTCTGATAATTAATTTACTGATACACTAATATTAATAATTTGTGACACCTATTTGTTAAAAGCGGAAAATGGTGCGTAGTTAAGTAATTACTAATACTTTTTTTAAAGTATCAGTAGCAAAGTGTCAGTGAAAATCCTTTTTTTAGTAGTGTAAGAGTGATAACATTCGATCTTCGAGTTTAGTTAACTTAGATGAATCTTTTCATCCACCTCTATTCTTGTTTTCAGGGAAGGGTAAGGCTTTTAGTTCTTAAACTTACACATTATATTTGTTGTTTCATTTGTTATGTTTTGTCTTTGCCTTCTTTCTTTTTTATTTTCCAAAGACAAGGGTATTATAATGGATATTATTATTGCGCATCATACCATTGCCACTGAATTTATTGTTGCTGTTCTAACCAGCCATTATTCCTCCTGCGACAGGAGTACATTGCAACAGTGAACATAAACCATGAGCATATTTCAACAGTGGACGAAAACCATGAGTACATTGTAATATAAATTATAAAATGCTAACTAAGGAGTTGACTAGAGAAGACATTGTAAAGCATTTGAAATAGGAGAGTTGGATGTTATTTTCGCACCAGACATTATCGTGATAGACTTCTAATATTTATTGGCAAACAATGGATTGACAATCAAATCATCTGCAATAGAGATCCTAGATGAGAAATTTGATGAAATAATAGTATTTTAACATTAATGCAATCTAAAGAATTTTCTAAATATTAGATATCTTAAATTATGACATAAGTAATGGATATAACTCCATTTTTTTTAAGAGTCCCGAATCATGATGTTATTAAAAAAAACTCAACACATTTGAAACACAGCTAAGTATAACAATAAGGTAAAAAAGAAAAAGCACAATTAAAATAAATTAAAATGTAACTAAACGTTACTTTACTCTTCATTAGCCTTGTTCAACAGCAGCCCATCAATAGTCACTTAAAACAAAGTTAAGTTGTTCCAAGGCATTTGCTTTTAATTTTTCTTTTGCTATCTTTGCCTCTCTTGTATTTGCAACTTTAATCTTCTTTTCTGGATACAGTTCCAACTCCTTACGAATTCCACACAAGTTCAAAAAGTTGTCCTAATGCTATTGAAGGATATGATACTAGCTTCATTGGGAGACATTGAGAATTACAGCGTATTTCAATAAAATAATTTTGAATTTGTGTGTGTCAAGTCTCAAGGAAGGGTTTTGGAACTTTTGTTGGTTAAATGAATTTTATGAGGGTTAGAGTGATTTTGTAATGTAGAGCGTGAGTAATTACAACGAGGCTAAGGTTTATGGTTCACTTATGATTTCGGGTAATGGACAAAAAATGCCTAAGATAGAAAGCTTATAATTTCATTAATTCATTCAACACTCAAGTGAAAAATTTGTCAAAGTTTTGCATGTGTGTAACACTACTTATTTTCTCTCCTAGTTTATTTTGAGCTTTTTAAGATTTAGTAACAAGTGCCATATACAAAAAAAAAAAGTTGTGAAGATTATTTTCTAATTTAATGTTATATAATTAGCTATTAGACTCTCTTTTTCATAAACTTTACAAAATTTATGTTTTCTATCTCTTCTTTGCAGTTAACAGAGTTGGGTTTGATTCCACTTAATTAACTGAATTAGAGATGTATTAGAGAAACGTGATGTTTTGACTATGGGGTAAAAACAAATCACTGAAGAGGTAATTGATCTATTTGGGGACATAATAACTCGTTGGATGTGAGTTCCTGGAAGATATTGATATATTATCTGCAAATTTGTTATTGACATTTCCTATTCATCTACTAATCTCAGAGTTCTCTAATAAGACAAGCTTGTCTCTTTTGCAAGTCAGCTCAAATATTCTGATAAGTTTACAAGCAATGAAAACTTTCAATTTTGTCTTAACTAGCAAATATTTCCTGTTCTTTTGCTACTTCTTTTCAATGTACATAGTGAAGAAGAACAAGTGGATGCATTATTTGATGCAACAAAATAGTTCTTGTCAGTTAATAAAAATCCTTAAAAACAACCATGGGAAATTCAAGAAATGATTTTGTAGCAGTCTAACAAATATAAAGATTGGGTGGAGGAGGCATTAACACGAGCAATTGAATTCCTCGCGAGATCGTTAATCCCCTAGACATTTACTACAAATGAGCTTACGACTTACTTAAAACACAATTTTTGGGGTAAGCCCATTCAAAGCATGGTCAAGCTGAATTTGGAGTAATACCAATCTAAGGTGGCTTGATTGGTGAATTTTCATCATTGGGACTCTCAATTCTCTGATGGATATATTATAACTACTTTTGCGGTTTAGCCTTCCTACAGTGCCCATCATCAATGTTGAGGGAGTCAGAGAGCTTTTCAAAGTATAAAATTACCCAAGAGAACATGACTCATCCATCTATGGTAAAAGTTAATCTACCTTACAGTCACATGAACTCAAATGTGGCTATGATATATTTTTTGAATTATATGGAGGGGGTGAGCTCTAGAGATGATAAAGATGGATTGGATGAGGTATATAAGTGAAGCAAATGCGATAACATTCAATCTTCGAGTTTAGTTAACTCAGATAGGTCTTCTTATCAACCTCCGTTCTTGTTTTTCAGGGAAAGGTAAGGCTTCTAGTTCTTAAACTTATAGATTATATTTGCTGTTTTAATTGTTATGTTTTGTCTTTACCTTGTCTTTTTTTTTTATTTCCCAAAGACAAGGGTATTATAATGAATACTATTGTTGCACGTTACACTATCACCACAACGTTCGTTGTTGCCGTTCTAACTAGCCACTAATACTCATGCAGTAGGAGTGCATTGCAATAGTATGCTGAAACAAAAACAAACTTTATGCCCTTAATCGTGCATTTCTAAATAAATACATATTTTAGGTAATTTCGAAATTTACCATGATCTCCCATGAATCCGAACTTGGAAGCTTGTTATGGAGCTTTAATAGAGTTGCTGCTACTTTGATCTAGCTACTGAATTCTGTTTTCTTTGCTTTAGCTCAAGATTCGACTTTTCTCAACAAGTTACTGTGCACACACGGGAGAAAAGAGGGAGAGAGAGAGGTGTACTGCACTCATGCCACATATTTTTTGAACAGTAAACTTCCAATGGGCTGAAGTTAATTAAATACAGTGGTTGGGGGCATTGACCCCTCATGTGTTAGTACAAAATTGCTCATCCCATTATGAGCTAAAATAACACAATTAAAGATTATACTTATTCATAATATACTATTGTATAGGGTATGTCAAAATCAGACTCATTAACACAATATTTGATCACTTAATAAATGAGTCTGTCAAAATTATTCAATAATATTTGACATTAGTCACGTATTAATTCGGTAAAATATAGAAAATAATTAGAATAATTTATTCTAGTCCACATAATGTGAAAAATTAATCTAACATAGTAAACATAAACCATGAGTACATTTCAGTAGTGGACATTAATCATGAGTACATTATAATATATATTATATAATGCTAAATAGGAAGTTGACTAAAGAAGATAATATAGAGTATTTGATGGCAGAGAGTTGGATGCCATTTTTGCATCGTACGTTAACACGATAGACGTTTAATATTTATTTGCAAACAATGGACTAACAACCATATCATTTGTAAGAGAGATTTTAGATGAGAAATTTGATGAAATATAAGTATTTTAACATTAATGAAATCAAATGAATTGTTTAAAATATTAAATATCTTAAACTATAACATAAATAAAAGATCTAACTCCATTTTTTTTGCCCAAAATCATGATGTTATTGAAAAAACATACAAAAGTTCAAACACAATTATGTATAACAAGAAAAGTAAAAAAAAAAAAGACAAAGCAAAATTCAAACAAAAATAAAACATAATTACTGAGATAATAAAAGTAAGAAAGACAAAGCATAATTAATTCACAATTAAAATATAACTTCACTCTTCATTATCCTTGTTTAGTAACAACCCATCAATTGTCACTTAAAGCAAAGTTAAGTTGTTCCAGGACATCCATTTTTAGTTTTTTTTTTTGCATTATCACTAATAATTTAGGGAAGAATGATGATAACGTCAAGCCAATTATGGATAGTTCTTAGCTCATTCGCTATCTTTGGCTTTCTCCTGTTTGCAAATTCAATCTTCTTCTCTGCATATAGTTCTATCTCTTTACGAATTCAACACAAGTTACTTTTAGCATTTTCTCTAATCTCTTTGGCGTTATCCAGCAAGGGTGCTGTTCTTGTAATATCATCTTCGGAATGCTCGATCAACCTGTTCTCATATGAATAACATCTATAGTTATAGACAGTAAAAAAAAAGTTCTTCGAAGCTGTGCTGATGGTGGTCAAGGATATGATACTAGTTTCAGTGGGAGACATTAAGTCTTCATGAGAAATATAGAACATTCCATACATAATATACTATGAAAATAGAAAACATTTTAAGATCACTCTAATCTATTTAGACAACAATTTCTTCAAAATGTGTGTCATACCTTTATCTCGAAATCCAACCTTAGAAAAACAACAGGTTTTCTATTTGTGCCCTTTGATCGATTGTCCTATCATGATTCAATTTAGTTTTTCTAACTTTTTTAAACTTGTTTTAGTTAATCATAATAGCCAAAAATGTAGCTCGATGCATGGCTCTATTAGGGAGTCAAGGGAATGAGTGAGAAAGTACTTGTGAAATTGACAGTAGTTGAATGTGAAGATGTTACTTCAACGGAGATTAACGTATTTTGGAACAATAATTTTGGATTTGTGATATCGAATCTAGAGGACGAGGGCTTGGAGTTTTTGTCAGTTAAATGAATTTTATAAGGGTTAGGGTAATGTCGAGTGTGAGTAATTACAACGAGGCTTGGGTTTAAGGTTCGCTTGTGATTCTAGGTGAGAGAGTGTGTGAGACAAAGACCTTAGGTTTTCATTAATTCAATTAGCACGTGAGTGAAAGATTTGCCAAAGTGTTGGATGTGTTTAATACTACTTAATTTTCCTCCTAGTCTATTTTGAGATTTTTAAGTTCTAGTAACATGTGCCACATATACAAAAAAAAAGAGTGGACAAGATTATTTGTTGATTTAATGCTATATAATTAATTGTGAAGCCGAGTTAGTTACATTCTATTATAATCACTGATGAGGTGACTTGATGACTTAGCATGTGTGGGCCAGTAGGTGGTTAATTAGTTATGACCAGGAGTGTATAAAACACAAAGGAAAGGCTGATTGTTTGGTATCTTTTATCGATTCTTTAAGAGGCCTAGGTAGAGAGTGAGAGAATTCTTCGTGCAAGTAATTTGTTCTCTGCCATATGAGTATTCATTGTAACCAATATAATCAATATAGCTTCACACCTAGTTTGGGTTCTTCAACCATGCATGTAGGTGCGTTGGCACCGAACCACGTAAATCTTCTTTGTTGTTCCTTTGTGTCTTTCTGCCTCTAGCTTTCTTCCCACGTTATTTCTTTCTTGTTATTTTGGATTACCTTTGTTCATGATTCTTTTTTTTTTTTGGTTACTCTGATTCTTAGTGACAAATCGAGCTTGGTTTATCTTTTATTTGCTTAACATTAACTACTAAACTCTCTTTCATTAATTTTATAAAATTTTTGCTTTCTATCTTTTCACTGCGTTAAAGGAGTTGGATTTTATTCCATTTAACGTCTCTACTCATTTGTTTCAGTTGACTTAACTGGAGATGTATCGGAGAAACATGATATTTTGACTATAGGGTAAAAATAGACCACTGAAGAGATAATTGATCTAAAGAATAGGGAACAAAGGGAAGTACAAAAGGGAGTGGAAGTCAAGGAGTATCTAGGGGGGACTTACTAACCCGTTGGATGAAAGTTTCGAGAAGATATTGATATATCATTATCAGATCCATTATTGACGTTTCTTGTTCATCCACTAATCTTAGAGTTCTTTAACAAGGAAAGCTTATCTCTTTTACAAGTCAGCTTAAATATTCTCAGGAGTTTATAGGCGAAGGAAGCTTTCAATTTGGTCTTGACTAGCAAGCATTTCTTGTCCTTGTTCGACTTCTTTTCAATGTACATAGTGAAAAAGAACAAGTGGACGCAGTATTTGATGCATCAAGATAGTTCTTGCTAGTTAATGGAAATCCTCAGAGACATGCGAGTAAAATTCTGGCAATAATTCCATAGCAATCCAACAAAAAATAATGATTCCATAACAATCCAACTAGGGAATTAGTCTCCCATTTCCTGAACTTTCCGGATCCCAATTTCTTAAAATTAAGAAATAAAAGCACAATATTTTGTAGTGGCCATTGCTTCTCGAGTTGATTCGAAGTAGACTAAGTTGTCTTTAGAGTTGACCAAACACTCCAGAATTGATCGTGTACAACTTATAATATTTTGAGTATAATAAAATTGAAATACCATTAAATAGTAAAACTAAATTACAACTCATATTGTAACTAATAGAAATTGTAAATAATATAAAATTATAAAAAAAGAGGCTTGTACTATATAATTTTCTTAAAATAGATTTGCCACCTATTAACGGATGCTTTAAGTCTGAATGACAACTATTTCTCAGGATATAATAGAATATGGAACAATTTCAGCACACCATTGAATTGTTTTTAGTAAACTTCTGAAGTGCTTGAACTCGTTGACACAAAAAAGGTCAAAGGAGGAAAAAAATGTTTTGTGTTTTTGTGTGATTTTGCTTTTGAAATGAGGAGAAGCCACCAATTTATAGACATTAGGGTGAGGGTAGTATCATCCATAATTAATTGTATTCAAATTTGTAATGGTCACTTTCAATTAAAAGCTCTATAATTTAGAATCATAATCTAGTCAGCTAATTAAATCACAATATCTTTAACTGTTGTATATATTCTAAAAATTATTAAATTGATTTATGTTATAAGATTTCTAATTTAAGCTTTTAATTCTTGCAATTAATCATCCAAAAATTAAAAAAAATGATAAAAAAATAGTTTATCTAACGTCAATATTAGAGCTAAGGTCTCAAGTTCAAATCCCCTACTTGCAAGCTCCGTCAATAATTCCTTCAATTTGCTTAAGGTTTAGGTCAAACGACTTCTCAAACAATTATTAGTTGATTTACATCATAGTTTTCTTATGCATCTTGTAGTCATCTTGACTTGATAGTTGATACTGTGCTGACTTTATTCTTACCTAAATATGAATAATTTTTTCCTAAAAAATATTCATTTTTGGTTTTAAGTTTTTTTTTCTTAATACCTTTCAAGAAAAATGAAATGGGGAAAATTTAGCATATTTTCAAAATCATTATTGGTTTTATCCAATTGTCTCTATATTTTGCCTCGGCAGAAAGCTGGTCCTGGTGCAAATGATGCCTAAGGTGAATAAAGATTGTTCTTATGTGTATGATGTTGACTAAGGTATGTTCTCGATGACATTTTGTTTCTTTTGTGTAGATGCATAGGTACTAAGAAATATCAGGAATCTTGAAACATATATTTTAGAAGATCATGTATTGATTCATGTCATATTCAATAGTGGAAAGCTAGTTTTTCTACTCTAGTCTTGCCATTTTCCGAAGGTTCTTGTGTGATGAGACGAATTGCAAGCTTTTGAATGTGCTTGTCTAAATCTGGTTAGTGTTAGTTTAAGGGGCAGCAGGTCTGAGATTTTTTGAATAATTTTGGAAATCTAAACCCAGAAACGAGAGTTCTAAAGGATCCATTTTAATTTTGTACCAAGATTTTGTAATGTTCATACCCATTTCTTAGCTAAACATGCTCTAAAGAAAGATACAACTGCTGTCTGGTTAGATTTATTACCAGTAGAAGTACAAAATGTATTTAACTGTGTCGTTTAATCAATAATGAAAGGTTTAGTTTCTTTTTTAAAAAAATACTTTTTTCTTGGTAGTTTGCATCTATACCCTATAGTCAGATTCAAATATAGTAAAAGTAGGTCAATATAAAATAACTTTGGTTTTTCCTAATTCCTTTTAAGCCTGGGGATGCTCAGATGTGGTAGAAGATAATAAAATATTGATTAAGAAAATTTTTTCCTCTTATAAACAAATGTACACTGAAGCTTTGACTAGATAATAAAGTATTTAGTAGAATCACCTTTTAGTTTATTGTTAATACTTTGTGTTATTCAATGGGTACATGCCTACCCTAGCGTGTAGGTAGTGTAACTTCCTACAACCGAGGCTTTCTGGCAAATCTCTAAACGCATCAATATGCTTAGATACTAGTGTATCTTTGGATAAACCTTTTTGTTTGAATGGTATTATTTCATATGTTATATGCTTTTTGGTTTCATTTATTAGCTATCTAGGAGCTGGATACGGTACAGATGATGTACCTTACAGACCAGGTTAGCCAGCTTCCCAATGGTGCCATTTGCTGACTTTGTTTCCACATATAGGGACACGTGGAGTGCATGGAGTGGGATGTATGTTACAGAATCTGTAACATAGACTTCTCCTAGCTATCTAATATCCTTACTGATAAAAGTACATGCTATTGTCCATTGCGATTAGCCTTAGCCCAACTTAGAAGTCATTTTTGTCTCATCTTAAATTGAGGTAGACAATTTAAAAATTTCGGTATAAGAGTATTTCCAAAAAACTATTCAAATAAGATTTGATTTTTTATTTGAAAAGACATATTAATATTAAATATTCTAAAAGACACGTTAATTTAAATTCTTGAAATAAGATTTATTTCTCACTCTTCAATATAGCCGAGTGAATTTTTCCCTATTTTATTAATATTTTATTATTATTTATTGAAAAGATAAGACTACAATAATTATTATTTATGTTTATTTTAAAAAATATAATAACAATACAATTTAATAGTGGGAAAATTTTGATTAAAATAATATTAATTTATTCTTATTTGCTGAGTCTTTTGGAGGAGATTATATTTTTCTATATATTTATTTGCTACATCAGTAAGCAAATTGAAATTTAAAGAGTAAAATTTAAAGATTTTTTTTGAGATGCTCTAAATAAACTTGGATTTGGTTTGGAACTCTTTAAGCCTCCACATCATTGTAGTTTAAATTTGAACGAAACCTTGGCCAAGCTTTAGTATATGCCATTTATTTATATCTTGAGAACCAAAATCTGGACAAATTTGGCTTTAGGATTGATCTTAATCAGCTAATAATAATTTCAACGCCCCAGAAAGCTACTCAACCTAAAAGCTTCCCTACTAGAGATAGCAAATAAATCTAGGTCCATCCCGCATCCACAAATATTTGAAAGATTCAAATTCAAAAAATCTTGATCCACGTAATAAAAAATGTGGACCTAGATGTAGAAATTGAGGATTCATGTGGATCCATATACATTTGTATTTGGAAAACTAAATATTCGAATTTGCATATTTTTTTGAAATAAATTCTCTGCACTATTTATTTTTTGTCATATGTATATTTAACTATTACAAATTTTTAACAAGTGATTTGCACCACTTTATTTCTAAACTTGTATCGATTAAGGGTGTGTTTGAGATTGAGGTTAGGCAGCTGTAGCTTTCAAGCTACAGCGCTAAAGTATTTGATAAATACTAATTGTTGTAACTTGGAAGATATGTTAATGTATTTTTTCACTTGTATCATGAAAAAATTTTTATATCTTTTAAAATTTTGTTAAAATTTATATTTACTACATATTACTAACTTTTGTTTCATAATTATAATTTTTTTTCCACAGCAATTGCAACTTAAAAGCTACAGCACCTCAATCCCAAACACACCCTAACTACTTTGACACCAACAAAATTTAGAATTCATTAAATAATTCAAATAAAATGATCATTTTACCTTTAAATAAATTCATAGACTATTTTATCCTATAAAATTTTAAAAAATAAAATTATAATTATAAAAATACCCCTGAATTTATTAAAACAAATAAATCTCAAAATCCAAAGTGTTAATTTTTGTAATTGATAACATAAGCATATATTAATGCACCTATGACATATGTAATATAACTAATTAATAAATAAATGACATGTGTAGTTTAGTTAAATATAGCCACCACTAACATAATATTTTAATTGTTGTACGATTGACATGAAATCTCTTATGTATTTTAAAATTTCTCTTAGTAAAAAACTTGGAAACCCCACTATTCGTTTTAGCCTCCCCCGTCCTCACCAGAGCTAGTAGCAACAAAAACAAGCATACTCAATTGCAGTAGAATTTAGAGCAATAGAACTCAAGGAAATATCTAAAATGTATCATATAGTAAGACTAACTACCTCGAGAATTTGGTGAAGAAAGGAATTGTGATCTGGGCCCATTCCCTGAGTGCAACTAATGTAGAAATAAGGCTCGAGCCCATGAACCTTTCAACCAACACTAGGCCGTGAAGTGACTCACTGATGCTCCGAGATTGGGACACGTAGGCAGACGCCCGGGGGGGGGGGGGGGAGGGGGAGGGCGGGCCCCACTTGGAGAGGCGAGAAGCGATGATTTGTTTCAATGTTTCGTAGTGCTTCATCTCCCATACGGCTTTCAGGGTTTAACTGAAAATAACTCTGTAGTGTAACTGTATAATACAATACTGAAACCTGATACGGCAGCAATCATCATCAAGCCTTCAAAGACTGTTAAGAAATGGGATTTGGATTCCTGAGAAGCATTATTCGACCCCTATCAAGAACCTTAATATCACGAACTCCGACTTCCACTTCCTCAACGACGCCGTTTTTCTCCTCCTCTTCGTTGTTAAAACCCTATTTTCAACTTCTTTCGACCCGCCAATCTCCATGGATCCCGATTTCGAACCATTTCCACAGCCTAACCGACACACGATTTCCAAAGCGGAGACCGGTTGAAAAGCCTCGCCGTAAAAGAGCCAGCTTGCGTCCTCCAGGTACTTATTCCCTTAAGCTTTCAATTTACATTTGATTTAATTTACGATTTTGCAATTGTTCAAAAAAAAAAATTGATTTGCAGGGCCTTATGCTTGGGTTCAGTACACGCCAGGGCAGCCGATTAGTCCTAATAATCCCAATCAAGGGAGCGTCAAAAGAAGAAATGAGAAAAAGCGAAGGAGGCAGCGGCGCGCTTTTATTTTGGTGCGTTATTTGACAACTTATCATTTTTTTTTTTGGGACTTGTTAATAGATTTTTGCACGTCCTATTCGTTAAATTGATGTTCCACTTTCGGATAAAGCGTAAAGACATTGTTGCTAATTGGTAGAGTCAGTAGAGCCACTTTCTCTATGAGCTGGCCTTAAGGTTTCAATTTGGCTTTCGAATTTGATCACAATGGTTTATTTTCACTAAAAAATGCTGATATCAAACACAAAAGCAAGATTTTTTTTTTTTGGGGTGTCTCTCTTTAAGATTTTCCATGTATCAGGCATTTATCTATGTCAAGGGGAGAGAGTCTTTGAAATTTCTTCAAAATCTGGTGTTGTCGTGCTTGTCACGGGTGAAAAGTTTGCTATGAGATGGCTGCAGCAGTGCTGTCTTTAAATCTTAGATGACCTTTCTACCTTTATTGCACGTAATTTTATTTCTGTGGTACATTAATTTATTTTTGTAAATAAGAAAACTATGAGTATTTATTTTAGTATCTAATGGACAAATTACACTTGAATAGTAAAACTTTATTAACAATTGAGCTCGGATAGGCATAGGCAAGGTTGTCTCATCCTTAGGAATTTTCAGTGCGAATCTCATTTGTGTGGAAGTCACCTGTCTGGAGTAGGCTCATGGTCAAGAACCCAAAATAGATTGGTTGTCTCATCCTTAGGAATTTTCATTTTTGTTCAAAATCCAATACAGTTGCTCTCTTGAATGTTTTCACTATTTTTCCTTCCTTTCTGAAATCAATACTATCTTATTTGCTTTTTACACTTCAGTAACATCTTCATTGTTTGTGCACCATGTTGTACACAAAATTGGTTTCCTTTTCCATTTTGTGATGAGTGACATGCATTTCCTTTTTCTATTCCTTAGAGTTTGCTAAGGGAAAGACCTATTGATGAAGAGCAAGAAATTCCAAAAATCCTATTTAGATTGAAATTTATAATATTTAGGGGTTGCTATTTAGAGTTTATTGTTTATATATTGTTTATTTGAGTTGTATTCCTAGTTTAGATATGATCTTTATTAAAATAGGTTCTAGTCATATTAGGATAAGTCGTAGTTGGTATAAATCAGTGTCTTTTGTAGCTTTTACAGGCTGGCCTTGGTTATTTGTTATTGATTATTTCTCGGAATAAACTCTAGGTTTGAGTTATATTCTTGTTTTTTGTTGATCTTTTGTGGAATTAATGAGACCTAGATTCGTGGATATTCTTAGAGTCAATATGAATTTAGTTTATTTATTTATTCCAGTACTCTCAAGGATCAACGGGATATTAAAAATATCACTATCTTTCCATCACCCTACATTTTTATCCTTCTGCGAAATCAGTTTTATTGCAAAACGTTCGTTTATAGAACCACGCTGCATCACCTACACTGATTACGTTTGAATTGAGTACAAAGATAAATTCAACAATTGGCCTGAGCTTATGTTTTACCTATTTGTTATTTGTTATATTCTTTTAGAATTTTGGCATCCTTATAAATTAATAAGAGGCTTTTGGGGCCTTTGTGTTGGGTGCAATATTTTTAGATTAGGATGTGCTCTGGTGCAAACATTTGTAATCACAAAATCTTTTCTGTATATTAAACCTATGCAGTCAGAGGCAAAGAAGCGAAAAGCTCAGTTGCAGGAGGCTAACAGGAAGAAAAGAGCTCAGAGGGTAGAGCACAAGATGGCTGCAGTGGCAAGGGAAAGGGCATGGGCTGAAAGACTGGCAGAGCTGCAGCGGCTTGAGGAAGAGAAGAAAATATCCATGTCTTGAAATTTTTGTTCTTTACATTTGCAGTCTTAACGAAGATATTGACTTTTGATTGTTTGATTTTATTCCAAATTTGTGGTTTTTTAGGTTACTGTTTTTTGTTTGAAACCTTAGACAAGACTAGTGATATTGTGCAGTTTCTGAAGCACATGTTTCACTTGCCTTGATCTGTGCTTGTCAAATTTCCTGTAGTTTGGAATTGGTAGTCAAGAGGGGTAGATTGGGAGTTGATTTTTCTTCAGAGCTTAGTGTGGGATTGAAGAATGAAGAGTTGGCCTTTTAACTTGTAAACATTTTCTTTACAGAAGAATAAACAGAATGAATTAGTATTCAAATTTAAGTTGTGTAATGACTCTTTGTCTTTACCTAAGCATGTACCAGAACTAGCATATTTTGCATATAAGTGATTGGATTAATTCTTGAGTAATTTAATATCAGAAGTTTCAAACTGTATTCAAAACTGTATTCCCCAATCCCTTAATCTCTGGGTGATGCTTTCATGGACTTAAGAACTGATGATTATTGAATTTGTAGTATGTCTGGAGGTTGACATATAGGCAAAATGAACTTGTTTAAATATAGGAAACTAGGAGGCATGAGCATGGCTTTCGTCTCGTCTCAATCTTTCGTCTCTTAAGCTAATAGAGATGTTTTTGTATAAACTCGATGTAGTGTTGAAGGGTAAGATCGGCTTACTGTTGGTCAGTGGGGAATGGAAGAAATTCACTGCTCGCAAATAAATAGAAAGCAGAAACATGTTTGTTTGTGAGCTTTTGTGTATCAGTTGTATCTGACGGTTTTGCACAGAGCAGACTACTTAACAACTAAGAACAGAGTACGGGGTCTTGAACGAATATAAGTTTGTTGAAATTGTAAAACATGTCATATTAGCCAGCCTAGCTGCTATCTGGAGTCTGGCAATGAAAGTTGAGCTTAACTCGCAAAAGTGGATGAGTTGCTGCCATTTTGTTGGCTTTTTATTATTATTATTATTTCTTTTTTTTAATCCTTTTATGTTTTCTCAAGTTTTGAAGTAAGTTACTCAGTCGTCCGCTAGTGGAATGTGAAATGAAGAAGTCTCCAATGCCAGATGCATCATGAATTATTAATTTTATGAACTCATGGTTCGGATTGAGGTATTATAATTATTAATGTCCTTAAATCTATTTTTCTAAAGTTGTTTCCAAGATCGACCATAATGACTTTGGTAAGTGTACGTGAAATTAGTGATTTTACTCCATCTTTGTGCTTATTATCATGAGGCAAGTATAATGATCAACTCCAAAAGCCTACTGCCATCCAGTACTTTGGAGGGCGAAAAAAAAAAAAATTTCCACTGCCCCGGTACGGCTTTTGTTTAGAAGAAAATACAATGAAAGCTTTTACTTACAAATTGGCACCTGAGCATGAGTCCAGACTATACCTGTTTACGTACTGAAGGAAGCAAATTTGCTCCCCATTGGTTTTTGTATCTTTCACCATGCTTGATTCCCCGCCCTAAGCCTTAATCAGCATCGGCAGATTGTATGCAACTATCTTCTGCATTATTCATGTTGCTTTCTAATTCCATCTTGAATTACAGATTTACGACAGCAACCAGAAGAACTTATCATTTAATCTAGTATCAATTAATTATAATTATTTCTATTGTTTCAGTCTTAGAATCATTATACACTCAATGTGCGCTGATTGCATCTTATTTATGAGTTCTCCTTGTTTAACTGCAACTCAAGCGTAAGCCCAGAAAATTTAGAGAGATACTTCATGTTAAATATAATCAAACAGAACTTGTCAGAGAACGGTCCCTTAAAAGAGCTGCATGCCAGTTTTGCAATTAATGTGTTTAGCTGGCACAATATCAGTCATTGCAAATCGAACTACAACAAGTCTATTGCCAATTCTAAAGCACAGAATGTTCAAAAATAAATGCAGCAACCATCATATATTCTCAATAGTGGGATCAGCTAAACCAGAAAAATACTTTCACAATTGCGAGTTCAGTTTTAAAAAAGCTGTTAGACCAAAATTACAAACATATAGATGCAGTCAATCATCTGTTATCCTCATTTAGAGTTGACTACTAGAAAGCATCTATTAACTCTATTACCCCCAACACAATAAGACAATAATTTGAACACAGCTTCCTGATGAAATGAGTGCAAAGATTTTGACATAGCTGAATTGTAGATCTCAACAATTAAGTTTTAGAGAAAATATCATAATTGAATTCCTAAAAAATTTTCCACATATCATTTATATCAGATTTCTGGAGGTAGCCAAAAAAAGGGGTAAATTCCTTAAACAAATTTTCAGGTAAAAGGAAGCTGAGCTTGATCAACAGATAACCTTATGACTTGGAGGCTTTATCAGCAGTTTGAGAAGTCTTTTCAGTAGATGGGTGTAACTTTTCAACTGGAGTAGCAGTAGCAGAGCCAGCAGATTCTTCAGTCTCAACAAGTTTACGCAATCGTTCTTGAAGAGCTCTTACTCTGTCTTCGGTTTTCCGAAGCTTTCTCCATCTATAAGTAGCCCAGAGGCCAAAACCACCATAAACAACTAAATAAGAAGCCCACACATAAGGATATGTTTCAGCATGTTCTCTGATCTTCTGGTACTGTTCAACAATCCCATTTAAACCAACAGCAGGGGAGCTAGTAGTTGACTGATCATCTTCTCTCTTTTGCTCAGTTGTCATTTCTTGTTTATTCTTTTACACAACGTACCAAACTACAAAAATCAGAAAGTATAGAATGAAAATCTATTTTGATAGTCTAAACAAGTTATTACCCAGTATTTGAATGAATCGCATAGCCATGCACCAGCTCTGCAAGATCCATCTCTGCCATTTAGGGATCATTGACCAAAATCATGTGTCTTATACGTCATTTTGTTCAATCAGTTTTGGGCATAAAGGAAACTAAACTTTTGAATATGTCGATGTAAGATAGCTTACAAGTCAGATTCTATCCATCCATCTTCACAAAAAAAATGCACACACAATCAAGTACCGAAAACTGAAAATAAGAAATTTGACAATCAAACCAACAGACAACATCAAAATGAAGATAGGAAACCACAGCTTTATATGCAAACTAAAAATGAAAGTACAACCACCATCAAATCCAAATCTTGTTTCAATCATCCTATTTTAAAATTATTCTCTTCGAATCCAAAATATACTATTTTGATAATATTCACTTGATTTTTACTACTTTTACCATACAAAAGTCATCGTTCTAAGCAATTGGATAACTTATTAAATGGGCACTAAAGAATGCAGACATGATTAACACAAATTTCAATTTCAAGAGCATCTAAGAAGCTCGGGGAAAAAAGAAAGAAAAAAGCAGCTAATATTTATTTATAGCCAGCGCGTATGTGTTTTATAGAGAAAGGAGAATTGAGATTACCTGAAAATTAATTAATATAGAGGATGAAGATCTCTCTTTTCTGGGAAAATGAAAGGAACCCTAAACCCTTTGGCAAAAGGAGAAGGGTTTTTGCTCAGTTGAAACATAGCCCAAAATCAGTTACAAATTCAATTGAGCCCAAATACCACTTATCTACGATTGTATGTACTTAAAAAATATAGTTATTTTCAATTATTTAATTAATTTTTTTGGTTTTTTAGTTAATAACTATTTTCTTAGACAGTTTTCAAGCTTTTTTTTTCTTTTATCGTTTTTATTTAGAAGGTTGAAGACTCAATTTATTTTCCAAAAAATCCAACAAGTGGGCCATAAGTAAAATAATAATTTTTTATCCTTCTATTTGAAGCAGCTAATGACTTCTTCTTCCGAATTTTAAATTTCATCTCCTCTTAAAATATTAAATAAAACAGTTTTTTAATATATTGTATTAACTGTTCTAAATAAAAATATGCTGAAAAATTATTTATTTAATAAATATGCATTCATTTATATTTTACTTTTAACACAATGTATAACTTTCATTTGTAAATGAGAATAATTAGGAGCCATTAGATGAAATAACTTTTAGTATTAGGATTCAACCCAATTAGGGATGACAAAATTTAAGTTTAGTTCTCAATTTAAACTTGTTAAAGCTAGATCTGATGTAAAATTAAGATTTTTTAAATATAGGATAGGATTTTTTGTCCACTACTCTCTTTTAGTTATGTACTTAAAAAAAAGTTAATTTTGGTAAAAAAATTTTTAGTTATATACTTAAAAAAAGTTATTTTTGGTTAAAAAAATTTGAGGATAATGATATAGCTATCAAATACTTTGTACAAACTATTTTGTCAAAGATGATTTAACATCACATGACACGAGCTATATAAATTATTTCTTTATTTAAATTTTTATTTAATTAATTATATGATGCCACATTATTTTTACAAGAAGTACATTTATACAAAAATAATTTATACCGTACTATGTTACTTAACATGAAAACCAGCCGGTCCGAGTTTGGATAAGAGGGTTCTATGAACCGGTTTTGACCCAAAAATGCCTGGATTTAAGAATCTGAGACCGTATACATCCAGTTTGGGTTGAATTAGGTCCAAAGAACCGGGCTGTTTGGATCCGGTTTTCTTGCTGACCAAACAAATGGGAGAAAAAAAAACATTAGCAGGCTGGATTCTGCAATTGTTTGCTAAACCAGTATGAAGCCAAATTCACAATCCTATGACGATGATGGTCCGATTATATATTATGAAAATAAGATCTGATGTTGGATGGTTGTGTAATACAAGTATGGTACATTCTGAAGGTCATAATTTAAGTTACAAATATTTATTTTCGGCGTATAATATACTATTACAAAACTTGTGACAAGATAAACAAATCAGAGTTGCTTGTACCATTCTACCTTGTAGTCGAGCAAAAACTTTTGCTTATTCTTATCATTTTTTAGTTTTAAGATATTTTCTTATTTCTCTTGTTTCTTCTAGATTTTTATCCTTTTTTCTAGAATTTAGATTTAGAAAACTTTTTTTCTTTTCTTATTTAAATTAGGAGAATTTTATCATAAAATAATATTTTAAATTTACTTATTTTGATAAATTCGAAATATTTAGGGTCATTATATAAAAGGACCAAAACCATAACTTTATTAATTCAGACTTATTCAATAAATTTAATTATTAAGAAACTTCCGTTTCAACTATCTTTAATCTTTTACGTTTTCATTTCGTCAAGATACTTGAACAATCTTGGTCAAACGACAGCATTCATCGAAGCTCTTGCTTTACGACTTGCATGGATGTGGTGTTGAGGTCCATGTTGTGGCTGATGCAAGGTAATTTTTTTTTTTATTTGCCAATTTATGCTCTCAATATATAGTTAAAACTTATTTTCTTTTTCTCTAAATTGGGCATTTTCTTATTGCAGCAAGTTAGGGATAAACAGATAAAGCAGAATTCCGTAACTTTTAATAGTTAATACTTATTTTCTTTTTCTCTAAATGTCATTAATTTTCTTATTTCAGCAAGCCAAGGATAAACAGATAAAGCAGAATTCTCTAAGTTTCATGCTAGCATAAAGAAGGTGATATTGGTGTCACTGGGTTTTTAGTTTTGGGTTGTGTTTTGGGCAGTAGCACAGTTACTCTGCACCCTATACTCTTATAGAAATTCATGAGAATATAGGGTGTGGAGCAGTTATACTGTGGCAGCACTACTGTCCCAAACATATTTTTATTTTACTACCAGCTTCATATCTGTTAAAAAATTGTATTAAATAATTTTACTTATTAACATAGTAATTATTTGATATTGAGATACTATAACTTAAAAATTACGATTGGTATGGAAGTGTGAAAAAAAGTCCATAAACACAAGAGAGACACTGTGAAATTATTCCAAAAAAAAAAAAGAAATTTAGAGCAAAAGGAGGAGAGAACAAAATGAAGAGTAAACAGATAAATGTTGAATCTTGTCCAATATATATATATGTGCTGAGCGGGCATCACAAATAGTTCCCAAAATTAAACTAACTTTGATAAGGCACTGTCTCCACAACAGTGGAGGGAAAACCAAGCAGCAGCAGCAGCAGTTAAAATTCAAAGCAATCGCCCCATGATGTCTAATCAGAATTAGTTACAAGTAAACAAGTGGGCAAGCAATGGACACGTGTGCGATGGCGAGTGAAACATCAGATGTATTCTACATACGAAACGTTACTATAAATGGTTATTGAATAGAATACCTATGGGAGGAATGGTGTAAGTAATAAAATACATAGCCACTTACATTGCACCACATGTCTAGAAAATTATAAAAATTTTCATATTACTTCGGATCCGAGTTTAAGAGATATCAACACATGACAATATGAAAATCACATGACAATTTATGTTAAGCATGAGGAAAATAACTAATTTAACCCCGAACATTACCAATAAGTAACACGTGATTACTAATACAATCATATGTTAGCTGGTCAAGTACAGAAAAAAACGGTTCAAAAGTCTAACAGCGTGGAACGAAAAAAGGAATGAAAGACACAGATTTAGATTTGATATCAAATCTCCTACCATGACTATTTTCTTTGATCTATCAATAGAGGATAAAAGAATCGAGAAAGAATTTTTTGACTATTTTTTCACTTGTTAAAGAGAAAAACCGAATTTAAAATTAAGAGAGGTTTATAAACAAATAGTGATAAGAGCCTTGGAGTGCCATTGCAGGTACACATTCGAGTCAAGTTCATGAATATACACTCAAAGAACAAGGAGAAATCTTGATTTATTGAAGTTATTATATATAATTCTATATTCGGAATTTTTCTTAATTATATATCTAGATTACTGATTTATTTTTGAACCTTCAGGAGTAATGCTCAAAAACACCTAAGAATTTTTTTCAAAGCAAATACAATAATAGTGGTTGTTATTTTGTAAGGATAATTTTGTTTTTTTTTTTAGTGGAAGATTGATACACAGTGTAAGCGGTAGGTGAAAAATCGAATAGATTCAAAGTTTTGTTAGATTTCTTATAAGAGAGTAAGTTTTGGATGGATAGTTGATAGAAGTTTTCCTATTTTTAAATTAAAAAAATGAAGCTAATTTAAAATATTGATGTTTTGTTTCATATTTGTAATTAGTTATTTATCCACTAAATTAAATCAATAGTGAAAATTAAAATATTTAAATCCAAAGGTCCATAATAACTTCACTATCAATACTATAAAAATTCATATAGCATCATAGAGAAATCCATCTATTAATACTAAAATTGTAAAATAATTTTATTTTTTTTTTTGGGAAAAAAAGAGTCAGAGATTTTAAATATTATGGAAACGACGAGTCATTTCTCTTTGTAAAAGAATGACTAGTGGCTTGAGCAAATTGAGGGTTCGGTTAAACTCCACTGAAAACATATATCACACGTGTTTTTCCAAGTATCCGGTTTTTTATCACTGATTTTTTATGTTACAAATTGAAAAATGAAATTCTCATGTTAAGAGAGATGATATATTTCACTTTGTTCATGATTCTGAACCCTTTTTATTAGAACTTTAATAGAGTATTTGTTGATTTTTATTTGCAACTTACCGTTTAATTAATCCCTGCTACAATTAGGTTACATTTATTGAATTTTATAGTTTCACTAGATGACAAAAATCCACGGTGCATCACTACTCTATTTCAGTTTAAAAGGATTAAATCCCTTTAATGTTATTTCACATGCGCATGAAAGCAAAGATGCATGCTTCTGGCATATAAGAATATTTTTAATTGTTTGTGGTTGTGGATATCAATTTTTTTTTCTTATTTCAGAATCACGCAGAAACAACTATAAATTCAGATGGGTAAAGTAGAAAGAAGTAATAACTTACAAGGAAAATGTGGAAACAGCCTAGCAGCGAAGACAGGATAGAACAAAAGGTGGCATACAATCATGGGCGCGTGATCTCTAGTAAAAATATAAAATTCAAATTTTAATTATACAGTATTAATTATAAATCGTATGAACAACAAATTATTTTTATTTCAAATTAAAATTTAGTTTCCAAAATTTTGTCACGTACCTCAAATTTATGGAAAACACTGGTGAGCATAACAATGGTCAACCTAGAAGTGATAGGCACCGTTGATGAATACTCCAAGTCAAGGAGGTATTAAAATACTGCTAAACGTGCGAGTTTGTTCAAGTGATAATATTTTGCATATTGTTACATGATTTTTGTGATATCATTTTATTTAAATTGTTTTTCTTTTTAGTTTTCGATATTCGATGAAAAAATTGATAAGAAAATAAATTAATCTATCTCTAATCCTATTTCTATAAGTTTAGGTTAAAATTTATATTTAATTTATTTGTTTTATAATTACACAAAGAAGCATATATGCTTTCAGATTGGTATGCTAAAAAAGAGACTATAACTTATAAATAAAAGTATATTGGAGATAGAAGAAAAGCTGGAATAAAGCAAAAATCCACTATAGATTACTCTATTTGAATTTAAATGAACAAATTCCCTTCGATGTTATGTCATATGTGCATGTAAACAAATATGCATTCTGTTATATTTCATATAGAAATATTTAATATGTTTTAATTTTTATTTTAATTTAAAATATTTTTCTTTTTAGCTAGCTGTCGATATTCAATCAAATTAAAAAAACCCAGGGGTTTCCATCAGATGAGTGTAACTCTATCATTAATATAGTGTCCGATTTTACTGCTCTAGGAGGAGGGTATAGTGACAATTCATAAGGTAATTCATTTATTAATTTTAATTCTAATTTTTTTTATAATAAAACTTATAATAATTTTTTTTTATAATCACACAGAGAAGCAATTCTGGATAAATGTGTCAGTCTTAATATCACATAACCATATTCTAAAAAAATTTAAAGTGCGTCGGATATTCCATCTGTAATTCTCAAGTATACAAGACCATGTCGTGCACTTCATCATACATATAAGATACCATCATGCATTTCATCTTGCATATAAGGCAGGGTCTTGTACTTCGTCTTGTATTTCAAGATGCAAAGGGTATAAACGTCAAATAAACATGGTACACTACAACCTTCTTATACTTCATGATATGAGGAACTCTAACTCTCATTCTTTTGTTTTTCTGATATGAACTCTTAACTGTCATTTACTTAATAAGAAATATTGCCGTGGATACTCCTTCAACCATTCTCACTAACTACTATTCCCTTTTCATGGTTGGCAAAGTGGTCTTCACCGGAAGCATAAGATCGGCCATCAAGGGCAAAAATCATCGTGTTAGTGAAAGTTAAAAATTTCGGATACTTTACTCTCATGGCGAACAAGAGAATGTGGAAGCCGTTATTTGGAAGGTGAATTGTTGAATAAAACAAGAATTAATATGTTTGGGGAAAAAATAAGGTGACCATTATCTCTTCAAAATTAAAGTGAGCAAATGGTTGATAGGTTAATAGGAGGTAATTCTGATGACCATGAGCAGACCACCTCGACCAGGTGGTAATCTTGAGAATATGAGTAGACCACCTCGACCACGTGCTAATCCTAATGACCATGAGCAAACCACTTCGACCAAATGGTAACATTTGAGGCTACGAGCAGATCACCTCAACCAGGTGATAATTCTAGTGACCTCGAGTAGATAGGTTTGAGGAGACCAGAACCAAGTCAAGCCAAAGACCCTAATTAAGTTCAACTGACAGGTTCCTTATAAAAAGTCAGGCATAACGTCCATGCACATTTAGTTGCTATAATTGTAGCTCAACAACTACTCTGTAACAGGTTCATTTAACACAGTAACACCAATGCATTGAATATGATAAGACAATTCCAGATGCCTATAAAGGTACTGAAAAATCCAGGGCGGGTGGACACTCCTCAACAATTTTGATTCTCTTATTATATTTATCTAAGATTATTTTATTCATAAAGTAGAAATGACATATTTTGTTTTTTTCCTATAAACCAAGAAATTAACTTAGGCGTCGAAGGTTTCACGCCAGAAAAACTTCCAGTGCCTCTTACTGTTCCTTTTGATTTCAGGTGTTTACGAGTGATTTGTTAGTGATCGTAAGCTGCTTCACCAACAAATAAATTTAATGCAGATGCATAAATCTGGTATTAAGTCACTAACTGACTCAACCAGATTTCGGCATCAATATTTGGCGCTGTCTGTGAGGACGGTACGAAAAGTCACACTACTTGTAATAAGACCACAATTAGAGAGAGGGGGAGAGAGGAAACAGATCCGGGTCAACCCGAACTGCGAGCGTGACCCAGCCCGATCTCGTAATTTCGGCCACCCCACCAGTCAAGTTTGGTATCGATCAAAAGCTCATGCGTCGTCGATCATTTTCTTGCCGTCCTAGACGCTGAAAAGCGTCTGGAAAGCCACATATCTAAGCCACGGAAAGTCACAGAATTGCTGCCCTGATTTGGTACGTTTTCACCGGAGTTAGGCCACATCGCTGCTTGGGTTTTGTTCCTCACCTTCCCCTTTGCCATTTCTGACTAACCACATCCACCGGGGCAACTGATTTGCTGTTGATTGGCCATTGAAGGATTCACGGCTTTGGGAGCTCGATTTGGGGCCATCACCAAGCGTTAGAGCTCACTACCATCACCATTGGACTCAGCTCGGCCAGAAATGTATAACCCGAACTTCCCGTCATCATCGGTTGACTTTCGGTCACCGTTGATCAACAAGGGTATTTCGGTTGATGATATCGATGCACATTTATTACTCAAGGATGTCAAGAGTTCTCAAAAATCAGGATTGATTCATGATGAGTGACGAGAAGAACATGAATTAAGGATGTTAGATTTGCATGTGGAGTTCGGGGCGAGTCGTTACAGGTGACGAGCACATCTTTGAAGAGATCAGAGACAAGATTAGTGAATCCAAGTCTATAAGACTGAATCAGAGAAGCTATCTTTTAGTGTTGAACTCGCTTGAATTGTTTTGGAAACAACCTCAAATTCACTACCAGTATTATATGTAGAGACACCTCAAGAATCAAGAGTAGGCTCATGAATCTAAGGTAAATTCATTTAGCTTTTAATCGTGCTCATTTGGTTAGTAAAGTCATACGCTTATCTTAATTTACTGATTCATGTGCATGATTATTCATGAAATCTCACATGCAACAATATTTGGTTTATATTCTTGTTTTTACTATTATACAATAAGCCATTTATTTGCTTTGATAACTATATACATTTATTTGCTTGTCAAGCATCATAATGGTATATCATGCAAGGATGCAAATCTAGATCCTTGATTAATTCTTTGATTTAGCATGCTTCCTCAAAAAATTAGTCTATGAATCAGTACCATATACATCACAATTTTAGTTTTGCTTCAATCTTTTATTATTTTATTTGGAGGAATATTGTGTGTAGATATAGGATCCCCCACACTCTTATTACTGATAACGGCAAGCAGTTTGACAATCACAACTTTAGAGAGTTCTGCGAGAACTTAAAAATCGAGCTAAAATTCTATTCACTAGCTCACCCGCAAGCTAATGGGCAAGTAGAAGCTACAAACAAAACCATAAAGGGGATGCTTAAAATTAAGCTTGGCGAAAAGAAAGGCGCCTGGGCAGACGAACTCCCAGGAGTCCTATGGGCTCACAAAATTACTTATAAAACCGCCACAGGAGAAACTCCCTTTGCGTTGGCATTTGGACATGAAGCAGTTATTCTAATGGAAATAGAAATAAGCACGCACTGTACGGAGCATTTTGATGAGAAGTAAAACAATGATCAGATTTACTTGAACTTGGATCTGCTATCAGAAAAGAGGGAGGTAGCCTCGAAAAGAGCAGCAAAGTATCAACAGAGGGTAACTCGTTATTATACTCAAAATGTACGGGTACAGGAGTTTAAGATTGGAGATTGGGTGCTCAGGAAGGTTAATCAGAGCACAATGGACCATAACTATGGAGTATTCAATCCCAATTGGGAAGGAACGTACAAGGTTCTACGAGCAGTAAGAGCAGGAGCATATAAGTTGGCTCGTGCAAGTGGAAAAGAAGTAAAAAAGTCATGGAATGCTAAGCATCTACGAAAGTACTTCCAGTAAGTCCCTTTTAGAATTTTTTATTGCTATCTGAGTAACTTGTAATTTGCTTATTATCAAATTTTTGTAAGAAAATAATATTATCCAATTTACAATAAGAGAAATTGTCAAAATAAAGATCTAATGTCTCTAATCCCATAAGGTGAGAGAAGAGTTAGAAATTTGTCTGCTCATGCTTGACTAGATGAAGCCGAGTAGATAATCAATTTGGAAAATATTGTAAGACAAATAAAATGCTCATAGTCTCAAAGTCTGCTTAAGGCGAGACAAGAGTAAGAAATTTACTTGCTCATGCTCGACCAAATAAAGTTGAGCAGACAAAGTATAAAACTTAATTGAATAAGCTCAACTAGATAAAGTCGAGCAGGAAGAACTCGACTAGATAAGAGTCGATCAAGCAAATGTGCTCGCAAAAACAAATGGAATAAAACTTATCTCAAAGGTTAAGTATCATCAAAAATAGTCAACTACCTGTTATTATTGAGTTTCTTCTCCAATAAAAAAAGGAGGGCCAGTTTGAATCAAAAGCTGCTAAAAAAGGTCTCAAAAAGCTCCCGCAGAAGGACCAACATTAGTTTCAGAGGACTTCTGGGCAGTAGGAGCAGCTACCCCTTCGGTGGGTTGAGGGAGCGGTTTGTCTGCAGGTTGAGCAAGCTAGTATGAGACTTGCTAAGTGCTTCTAAATTCATCAACGTTGGTGTAACTCCAGATCCAGCTCCTCGTATGCACCCATTGCGTTCTTTTCCTAGCACATGGGTCAAAGCATCACTGTGAATTGTTGAGCATCTTCACTCACTTGTGTCCTTTGATATTCATTAATTTTTTTTTCTGAATCCATGGAGAATTTTGATCGTTAATAGCAAAAAAATAAGAATAAAGAACTAAAAAAATCATAAATGAATTTATCACCAGTTTTTCAGCAACATCCTCATTAATTGCGGTCCAATCCTTCTTTATGTGCACGAATCCACACATCAACTCTAGTTATTGGTGAGTTTGGTCTCTTTTGCATCTAAAATATGTAGTGGAGAACATTTGATTACTCATATAATTTTTTGTTTAATAATAAATAAATTAAATGATATGATTTTTTTAACCATTTCAGTGTCTTAAACGAGCCATCCCTTTTTGACTTGTCTTGTGGATGTTAGTTTGTTTTGATCTCATTTTTTTAAACCTCTTACTTTTCAACTATAGTAAGAAGATATGTTAGATTAATGAAACTATTCTTGTACATTAATAAGAAACTATACTTGTACATTAATTGGGAAAAGAAACTTACTTTAAACTCAACAGAAACTCTCTTTTTAATAAACCTTTGCCTTTGTTGCTCAGATTTTATGTTCCTTGGTTCCAAGCCTTTCAATGCCTCAAGCTTTCTCATTACATCATTGCTTTTAACCAATGCTATGATTTTACGTGTTAAAACTAATTTGTAATTCCTCCAGCTCCTACCCATGCACTCATTATATATCTTCTATGACTTCCATCAACATTAAATTGTTGCTGCATTTAAAGGGAAAAATAACATTAATAATTAAATTTGATGAGCTAAATATATTTACCACAAAAGTAGGATGCTACCTTAACACCTAGCCTAAAGTCTTTCTCTTAAGTCTGATTCCACTCTATGCCAACTATCCAAGGTCAATGATACCATTTGTCACACTAAACAACCAATAAAAGAAGATAACCTATTTGAATTTCTACCAATAGATTGTCCATATTCATTAAAAATGATCTCAATATGTTTTCCATCAATAAGTACTTACAAAATCTATCTTTGCAGGGCCCCTTGTTTTCTTTTTCATACGAGGGGAGAGGGCAGTTGTAGCATTAGAATTAGATTCAAAGTTAGAATCTGTATCTGATTCTGAAAATTCTATGTCTTAGGTATTCAAGCACATCTCTAAGAGCTCCAGCTATAACTCTATGTTCTTTCTTCACCCTTTTTACTACTTGTTTAGATGACTGCTAACACACATATAAACATGAGAACAATTCAAGATATTAAAATCTATTATTAGCAATTTTTCAGTTTGTTAACTTCACCATCATCTTTTGACATTTCCAAAACACAATACACCTGAAAACAATATAAATATTTGATCAAAACTTTATGCGAAAGAATCAAATAATAAGCTGTTGATAGTGCTTATTTAGAGCATAACTTTAATCAAAGCACTTTTTAAAATTTTATGGTTTGTTATTTTTTAGAGATTGTTTTACTTAAGCTAATTTACTCTACTAGTAAAAGCTAAAATTGAGGAGAGTGAGTTAGAAGTTTTCTAAAATATATAATTAAAAATATACACAGTTTAATGGTTTAAATACTTTTGATTGACAACCAGTTTTTGTCCAAAGTCTTCGGTATAAGTTTATTATCCAGAAGCCTAAATAAGCGCTCATCGAGCAAACAAGACCTGATGATGAAGTGATTCTATAATTAAAATACAATTTATAGTTACTTTAAAATTATCCATAAGATGACCCATAAATCTTTAAGAAGTACAAAGCTAAATGAACAAAATTGTAAAATAGATATAAAGATTAAACTTTTAACTGAAATACAAACAAAACTAAAATAAAGAATACTAAACTAACATGACAATTGCATCATCAATAATGAATAATAAGCCATACCCTAGAATCATGAAAACCATAATATTATCAACCAATTATGATATCGTCACAATCTTTTCTTACATACTGCTCATATTCATTAGAGTCATAGGGCAACTTAAGTACAACTCTATCTAATGTTGAATAGGCAGTGTAATCACTCTTATGACATATCTCCATGTCAAAACAATATCTAGGAGGTGCTTTTAACACAATATACCATGATGATGTATCCTTTCCCCTAGAGTAGAAAACTTGCTTTGCTTGTGATGCCAAAATAAATGGATCGTTTTCAAATTGACACTGTCCTTCATAAAATTTACTAATGTAAACCCATCTTCATTAATTCTAACACCGTTTGGAATATTAGCCCAATGACACTTGAATAAAGGGACTTGAAAGGTGTGGTAGTCCAATAAAATTATGTTCTTTATAATTCCATAGTAAGATAGCTTTCCCACAAGCTGGTTCGTGTCCTTCACATTATATCTACATATTGTTTCTGCTTCTATGGAGATGCCACTATTTTGTGTCGACTTATCACTATCTTTTGTATGAAATCGAAGTCTATTGATGATGTAGCCTGAGTAGGACATTGCGTGATTTCTAGGTCCATAAGCAAGCCATTTTACTATCTCACTAATTCCATGATCGTTCATCTTGATATGTTCCAATCACAACATTAGTTAACATATAAAATATTCATGTATTTTATAAGCATGTAAGATGATCTAGTGTAGTACCTTATCTTGCAACCATGCACTAAATGTCTCTTGGTGCCTTTTTTGTAGCAAGCTTTTATTCTTTGGTTTACTAAGACGTGTATCTAAAGATTTCAACTCTATTTTATGCATTCTAATATTAATAAAGGAAAAAGGAATTAACAGTAAAAATAAATAAATAAATTCTAATATCTAAAGTCTTGATGTTATTGTCCTTACTCTATATATGCTTCCACTTCAACACTATTATATAGCACATAACGGTGAGCAATTTGCAATTCTTCTTCAGATAAATGAATAAGTTCTCCAACAGTGAATGGGTGACCTCCCAAAATCGTTTCATCACCCATATCTTCATTACGATTATGTCAAGAACCTAATACGCCAACTTGTTTCATGTATCCACTACAAAATCTCATGCATTCTTCAGCTAGATAGCATTTTGCTATACATCCTTCTGGTCGTGCTTCATTCTTAACATATCCTTCAATTTTTTTTATAAATCTACATAATTTATTTTAAAAAATAAAAATATTAGTTGTACTAAAAAATAAACTATAATAAAAATCATGATATTAATGCTAACTTAACACTACCTTTCAAAATGATACATCCAACGATATTGTACTGGACCACACCGTTGAGCTTCACGTCCTAGATGAATTGTCATGGATCATGATGTCACAAAAGGATGGAGGAAAAAATCTTTCCAGCTTACATAAAGTTTCAGCAATGTCGTTTTCCATTTCTTTTAACTTAGCCCCATCGATAACTCTTCGACATAATTTATTGAAATATGCCGGAAGTTGAAAAATCACAAATCTTAGTCCTTTAAGTAAAAGACCTCTTAATGCCACTGTCAATAATTGTTGCATCAAAATATGATAGTCATGAGATTTAAGACCCTTAATTTTACACTCATCGATCAAAATGTTGTTTCCAATGGTGGAGCCATATCCATCCAGTAACTTTATGTCAAATAGCCTCTTACAAAAGGTTTTCTTCTCCTCTTTAGATAATGTGTTTGTTGCAACCGGTAAGCACCATCTCTTTCCTTTCCTCTTCGGATTTAAATGATGCCTAATTTTCAAAACTTTCAAATCTTTACATGATTTCAACCTATCTTTTAACTTTCCTTTTACATCCAAGTTATAATGCAAGAGTAATCCTTGAAAATAATGAAAATAACCACATTATATGCCTATTTGTTCATTATCTAAATTTTTAGTAATTAATAAAATAAAATAAAATATTATTTAAAAATAACAAACCTCCCAATATGGCAAGTAAAAAAATATCGACTTCTTTTTCAACATTTGCACTATCTTTGACCTTCTCTTCCTTTTCATCTTTTTCATTTTCCCCCAATCATTTACAAAATCTCCTACTTCATTTAAAATGTCTTGACAAGAAACTTGTTTAGGCTTTTCTCTTGTTTCTTCATTTCCATCAAACTGCTTCTTTTTAAATCGAAATTCATGCTTGTTGGGAAAGGGACTATCACAAGCAGTTGCAAATTAAGCGAAAATAAAATTTTTCCTCTTTGTGTGATTAAAATAGGACGTGCACCATAAATAAATAGGCAGAAAAATAAACCAATAAATCCAAAGAAAAAACCAACCACAAGAGACGTAGATTTTTACGTGGAAAACTCAAAGTGGGAAAAACCAGCGTAATCTTCCACTATATTAATGGGATTACAACACAAATTCTTCTTTAGATCATATTAGAGGCAACTGACATAAAAAATCTCACTATTCTTGGCTTATAATAACAACCTAATATAACTATCTCTCCAATAATTAGGCATCTCAAATAATAGCTAAAGAGAGGATAAAATAAAAATCAACACTAATAACATTATAGAAGGCGATGCTCGGAACATTACCCTCAAAATTTATGAGAAAAATGAGTTAATTTCACCTTCCGATCATTTAATTAAAGATTGAAATCACTATTCCCTTCTATTGGCTTTTCTCTTTCTCTCTCTCTTGCCGCTTTTCTTCCACCGAGTGTTTTCACGCACAATTCCATTGGGCAGCGCTTGCTTTTGTAGCCAAATTACAGGGCAAGTTTCATCCAAGTCCAAGACTTAGTAATAATTACGAACCAAGCAAACTTATTTAGACTTTAGGCTTTTGAACCCCCAAATGAGATGGACCCAACAAATCTCTCCTTCTAGATCATGTGGAGGGCACAACTAAGCCCGCTCTCTGCATACAACTTTTCAGCTTCTCCTTGGGCAATGGCTTTGTCATCATATCTGACCCATTCTTTGTTGTGTGTATCTTCTCAACTTGCAACTGTTTCTTCTCAAGCACGTCTCGTATCCAATGATATCTCACATCAATATGCTTGGATTTTGAATGGTCTGTTGAATTATTTGCTAAATGAATGACACTCTGACTGTCGTAGTACACAATAAAGTTATCTTACTTCACACTCAACTATTCTAGGAAATTCTTCATCCACAAGGTTTCTTTGCAACTTTTAGTAATTGCAATATACTCTGCTTTTGTGGTAGATAAAGCAACATACTACTGAAGTCTGGACTGCCATGAGACTGCTCTCCCTGCAAAGGTGAGTAAATATCCTGATAGAGATTTTCTCGAGTCAACATCTTCTGCTATATCTGCATCCATGTACACTTGTAACACAGGTTTATCACCACCAAAACATAAACATGCATTGGAAGTGCTTCTGAGATATTTGAGAATCCACTTTACTACTGTCCAATGTTCTTTACTCGAATTGGAGAGAAACTGAATAACTACACCAACTGCATAAGCAATATCTGGTCTTGTACAAACCATGTCGTATATCAAACTACCAATTGCCGAAGCATAAGGAACTCCCCTCATCTCTTGCTTATTTTTTTTACTTGTAGGATAATGCTCAGAACTCAGTTTAAAATGTCCTGCAAGTGGAGAACAAATAGATTTTTCCTTGACCATGTTAATTCTTTCAAGAACTCATTCAACATATGCTTTTTGAGATAACTATAACTTCCCAGCTTTTTTATCGCAGGAAATCTTCATGCCAAAAATCTGTTTCGCTGGTCTCAAGTCCTTCATTGCAAAAGACTTACTAAGCTCTCTCTTTAGATTGTCAATCTTATTAGCATCTTCACCAACAATCAATATATCATCCACATAAAGTAAAAAAATGATAAAATCATTATCACCAAACTTTTTCACAAAAACACAATGGTCGCATATAGTCTTGTTGAAACTATGATTCTCCATGAAAGAATCAAATTGCGTGCACCACTGTCTTGATGCCTATTTTAGCCTATACAAACTTTTCTTCAAGTTGCACACAAGTTCTTCTTTGCCTTTGACACTGAATCCTTCAAGTTGCTCCATGTATATTTCCTCCTCTAAGTCATCGTGTAAAAAAATTGTCTTTACATCAAGTTGTCCAATCTCCAAGTTCAAGCCAGCTGCTAATCCCAGAACAACTCGAATAGAAGACATCTTCACTATATGAGAAAATATTTCTTCAAAATTAACATATTTCTTTTGACCAAAATCCTTCACAACCAATCTAGCCTTATACTGCTGTTGTAAGTTATTTTCAGTCTTCAACCTGTAAACCCACTTGTTTTTTAGTGCATTCTTTCCCTTAGGCAGCTTCACTAGGTCATAAGTGTGGTTGTCGTTCAAGGATTTCATCTCCTCTTACATGCCTTTAACCCACTCATTTTTATGTTGATGAGATATTACTTCTTCAAAACATTCTAGCTCCCTTCCATATGTAAGTATTACATACTCATATGGAGGATATCTAGTGGAAGGTCGCTGTTCTCTAGTAAATCTTCTCAATTCTGGCTCAACTGGTGGTGCTGGTGGTTCTAGAGGTGCTTGGTTAACTGGTTCTGTTGTACCATCATTATTATCCTCTCTAGCTCCCCCATGATCATTATGAGCTATAAGTGGAGAAACTGAAGTTGGAAAAATAGGAATCTCTGGAGATGGCTTAGACTTATCACTCTTCTCTACATCACTAACTATTTGATCTTCAAGGAACACAACATCTCTACTTATGATCAATTTTCTTGCTAGTGGATTCCATAATCTGTACCCAAATTCTTTATGCCCATAGCCTAAGAAAATGCATTCCTTAGCTTTATCATCAAATTTTGATCTCTCATCTTTGGGGATGTGAACATATGCTCTGCAACCAAACACTCTCAAATGTTTATAAGATACATCTTTCCTAGTCTAAACTCTCTCAGTTACATCACCGTCTAATGGAACTAAAAGAGAAAGGTTAATCAAGTCAACTATAGTACACATAGCCTCTGCCCAAAAGGATTTAGGAAGCTTGGCATTAGAAAGCATACATTTGACCCTCTTTTCAATTGTTCTGTTCATCATTTCTATGACACCATTCTCCTGCGAGATTTTTGGTACAATCTTTTTAAGTCTGATTCAATGAGATCTATAATATTGCTCAAATGGTCCTCTGTACGCGCCACCATTATCTGCTCTAATGCATTTTAATTTTCTTAATGTCCCTCTCTCAACATAAGTATAGAAGAACTTAAATATATTAAGTACCTTAATCTTTAGATTTTAAAGCAAAAGCCATACTTTTATAGAACAATCATCAATAAAAGTCATAAAATAAAGTGCATCTCCTATTGATATACTTTACATAATGCAAACATCAGTGTGAATCAAATTAAGGATTTGTGACTTTTAGATGAGAAAACTTTTAAAAGTTACTATGTGTATCTTTCCAACTAAGCAATGAACACTAGTTTGAGGGACATACCTGCGAAGTTGGGTAAAATCCTTTTTGGCAAAAGTTTCCAACCCTTTATCGCAAATGTGACTAAGTCTTTTATGCCATGTCTCAATGTCAGAATCTTTTACAGCCACATTTACATCTTATTTCTTGATCTTGGCTTCTATCGTATAGAAAATGTTTACTTTCCTCTCTTTAGCTAACACTAGGGAGCCTTTGGTGAGCTTCCATTTTCCTTCACTAAATTGGTTAGTATAACCATCATCATCAAGCTTGCCTGTAGAGATCCAATTAAGACAAATATCTGGCACATGTCTGACATCTTTAAGCAACAAATTACAGCCAAGGCTAGTTTCAAAGCAAATATCTCATATGCCCACAATCTTGGATGCCCGTCATTTTCTATCTGAATATGGCCATAATCACTATTAACATAGGATGTGAAGTAATCACGATGTGTAGTAACATGAAATAAAGCACCCGAATCAATCACCCAATCACTGGTATGGCAAGTAAGATTTACTGAAGTCTCATCATAAATAATACCTAAATTACTATCAACTATGGTTGCAATGTTCTCTTTGTCATTTTTTTGAGCATCACAATTTTCTTTCACCTGTTCTTTTTTCTATAATCTACACTCCCTTTTAATGTGACCAATTTTCTAACAATGAAAGCACTTGAGGTTTCTCCTCTAGGACTTAGATATTCCTCTAGGGTTATCATTATTCTGTTGGCGGGAATTTCTACTTTGGCTCCTCCCTCGCCTTTCTTGTTTTTCTGAAACAATTGCATTTGACTCAGAGGGAACTACTTCAAAAATCTTTCTTCTAGATTGTTCATTCCGTAGCCTATTTGTAACCATATCCAAAGTTAATTTCCCGTTTGGTGCTGAATTATTAACTGACACCACTAATGCCTTCCAAATGTTAGGCAAAAACTAAGCAATAGTAGTGCTTGTATCTCATCATCTCTAATAATCTTCATAGTACTTAACTGATCAACTAAGCCTTGAAACTCACTAGTATGTTCAATTATACTGCGCCCTTCCTTGTATTTCAAGTTAACAAGCCTTTTCATCAGATTGGCTCTATTCTGTGCTATCGGCTGGTCATAAATTGTCTCTAATTTTCTCCAAAGGACATCAACCCTGGATTCCTTTGCGACATGGTGGTACACACTCTGATCAATTCATGATCTAATAGTACCTACGGCCTTCGGTTTAATTGAGCTAATTTCTTACCATCTAAATCAACGGGTCTAGCTTCTTCGCCTTCAATAGGTTCATGCAAGTCTTTCATGTACAAAAAATCTTCCATCGTAGACTTCCAAATACCATAATTTCATGATTTCAATATAATCATGCATGCCGATGACTCCTCCATCTCAACCACACAAGTAATAAAAATAAAATATAAATATCTGATACCTTTCTGTTAGAAAAGGGAATACCGCAAGCAGTTGCAAATTAAGAAGAAATAAACTCTTTCCCTCTTTGTTGATTAAAATAGGTTGTGTACCATAAATAAATAGGAAGAAAAACAAACCAATAAATCCAAAGAAATAACCAACCACAAGAGACATAATTTTTACGTGGAAAATGCCAAGCAGGAAAAATCATGGGACCGTAGTCTGATATAATCTCCACTATGTTAATGGGATTACAACATAAATTCTTCTCTAGATAATACTAGAGGCTACCAACATCAAGAACCTCACTATTCTTAGCTTATAATAAAACCTAATAACTATTTCTCCAATAAATGAGTATCTCAAATAATAGCGAAAGAGAGAATACAATAAAAATCAACATCAGTAGGATTATAGAGGGCGATGCAAAAAATTACCCTCAAAATTTGAGAGAAAATAAAGTTAATTTTGCCTTCCGATTACCCAATTAAAGATTGAAATCACTATTCCTTATACTAGCTTTTCTCTCTCTCTCTCTCTTGTCACTTTTCTTCCACCAAAAGTTGTTGTTGCTATTTTTCACACACAATTCCATTAGGGTAGCGCTTGCTTTTATAGCCAAATTATATGAAAAATTTCATCCAAGTCCAAGGCTTAATAATAATTACAAACCAAGCAAACTTATTTGGACTTTGCGCTTTTGGGCCCCCAAATGAGATGGAGCCTAATAATGCTTGGGATTGAGAAATCTTCTATGTCTCATGTAAGCAAACTTTTTACTATGTACTAGCCATTTCGCCCATGTATCATAACCACATACAGGATGTGCTATTTTCCCTTTTGTGGTACATCCAGCTAGGTTTCCATATGCTGAAAAATCATTTATTGTCCACATTAAAATAACTTTTAGATTAAACATGGATTTAGAGCATGCATCATAAACATTTACACCATTCCTCTATAATTCATTCAAGTCCTCAATAAGTGGCTCCAAATCTATATCATTCCCTGGTTGTTTAGGTCCAAGAATTAATAATGTCAATATTAAGTTCTCTTACAACATACATAGCCATGGGGGAAGATTATAATTCACCAATATCAGTAGCCAACAACTATATTTCGAGCTAAGGTTACGAAAAGGATTAAATCCATCAGTTGCAAGTCCCAGTCTAAGGTTTCGTGCATTTGAAGTAAATTCTGGCCATTTGTTTGTCAATTGTACTCCATGCTGGTGAATCAACATGATACCTCATTTTTCCATCTTGACTTTTATGACTAGTATACTAGGTTAATTGCTCAGCCATTTCAAGTGATTTGAACAATCTTCTAAATCTTGGTATAATTGGAAAGTACCGTAAAACTTTCACAGGAACTCGTTTTTAATTTTTTTAGTCCGTTGATTAATTTTCCATCTTAAGGAACCACATTTTGGACAGTTGTCCAGATGCTCATTTTCTTTTCTAAATAAGCAACAATCACTTTTGCATGCATCTATTTTCTCATGCCCAAGGTCAAAGGCCTTTAACAACTTTTTGGTTGAATAGGTAGAGTCAAGTAGTGTATTAATTGCAGGTAGCATACTTCGAAGGATTTAAAGTAAATCACTAAAAAATTATCCAATAAATCATGCACATATTTATGTTTGTACAAAAGTATAGTTTCTAATAACCTTGTATATTCTGTACACCCTGGATATAATGGAGATTCAACATTTTCCAATTCCTGCAAAATCACTTCTTCTATTTTTTAAAAGATTCTTATTCAGTATCACTAACCTGATCATAGACATCTCTATACATCCTATATGTATCTGACACTTGAGCATCTTCATTGTGTACATGCATATTGGGATTTTCCCCATGAAAAACCCAAGTATCATATGCAGGATTCATTCTTGTTATAACCAAGTGCTCATAAACTATATCAACATGCTGATAACGAAGGTTTCGACATTTTTCACAAGGACATATGATATAATCAACATTCACTACACTTTCTTTAGCCTTGTTGACAAATGTTTTAGCACCATTTCTATAGTCCTCAGAAAATCTACAAATGTCATATTTTATTCTAAGAAATTAACCAATAGATTTAATTACATTTAGTAAAACTAACTAAAAAATATCATATTTTATCCCAGGAAAATTAACTAACAGATTTAATTAAATTTAGAAAAAGGTTATGGAAAAACCTTAAAAGAGACAACCACGATTTATCCATGAAGAGTCTTTTCTCGCTAATGTCTATAGTTAATTTACATTTGACAATGATAAAAATAATCAGAACTAGGCTATAAAGAACAATAAAAAATTATGTAAAATTGGCCTTCCGCATGATTTTAAATGCATTTCATGGTTGTTCTATTTCCTTATCATGACTTCTTGAAGCGTCAATAGCAACAACATAACATGTTAATGCGAATCCCACAATGAAACTTTGAAATCCACACTTAATTTATAGTTTCAACTTCCCAAGAAAGTTCTAAAAAGATTTATGACAAACAAAACCTTGACCCAATACTTAAGAAACATGAACTAGAGGTATGGAGAATGATATTGACGCTACACTCAAGATGTAGATGAGAAGGTGAGTGATAAGTATAGTTTTGGAATGCCATAAAAATACAAATTCTTGATAAGTTCACTAGTTCTCAAAAGAACCAAAGAAAGAATAATTCTTTCAAAATCAAATAACAATAATATCTAATTATCTTACATAACAAGGTTGGCTGAGTTTAAATAGACTAAAAGAAACCCAAGATCCAAAAAATACAAATGGAAGCATTGGAATAACCCTCAAGCATAGGTTTGTCAAAGGGTGGCTTCAAAAGTCTTAACCAACCCACCATTATTAATGCTAGTCATTGACAAACTTAATGTTAGCCTACCATAATTAATGCTATCATTGACAAACTTAATGCTAACCCACCATCGTTGATGGTAGACTTACCTAACACATTGAAAAACTTGAAACAAAATAAATAAAATGAAGTTGAATAAACAAAGGAGTCGTTGGAATTCCAAGGCTGAATAACCTGTAATAAATTAGTCATAACCCTTCTAGAGAACTCAAAATCCAACTTTGTAAAATGTATGAGAAAGTTAACTTAATTATCTTCCCAACGGCATATAGGTTGCGTATTACTTCTGGCTCAGTCATTACCAATTTTATTTCAAATTGGCCCTTTTGGCATTGAATCCAAATTGTGTATTTAACGGCCAATAGCTTGAATAATGCCAACAATGCCTTGTTTTCTCTCCAAGCCCAATTCATGATGTCTTGCATCTTGAATTGCATTTTCAGTCCATATTTTCTCAATTAATCCATTTAAAGCAACTTGCATCTTTTTTGCTCCAGCTCTTGTAATTGAACTTCCATGAATGTGTAAATGATCACTTGAAACTTTAATGGTATTCCCTTGATGGTTCTCATCACCTGTCCTTAAAGGTAAAAGTCTGAGATGAACCAATTAGTCAGACGAAAGAAATTTTAAATTAGAATTTCAAATCAACTATAAGAATTAATCAACAATAACAATTGAAGAGTCATACCAAAAGTTTCTACTAATTTAACCAAATTAAAATGATTAAATAACTAGAACAATCTTGTTGAAATCAAATAAATTGAAATATGAAGATAGAGATTAAGAAATTACCATAAGAGGAAGCTGCATACAATTTTGCTTTGGTAAAATCAAAGCCCAAGCTGAAATAAATTGAAATCTTAAGAAATTGAGGAAAAAATCAATTAAAAGATTAAGAAATTAACATACACCACTAAGATAATATGAGAAGACTTACAAGAAATTTCAAATAATAATAAAGTGAATTTTAGTACCATGTGTTGAGAAGTAAATTAACTAAAAAGCGAATTAAACTGAATCGAAAATGAGACTAACGATTGTGGTGAGTGCTAATTCTGGATTTCGGTAAGCTTTGCTGGGCATTGGTTCTAAATTTTGTTTGAGTTAAAAAAATGATAATAATAAGCTTTTGGCGTGGGTTTTGTAATAAACAAAATATATAGAATGGAGTAAGTGAGGGTGCAAGGTGTTTAGTGTGGGCCGGCTAGTAATAAATAACTTCTTTTGTCTCAACTGTATTTAATTTTTTAAATGTGTTTCTAACTTTAACGCTACAGTCAATCAAAACTCAAGATTTTTTTAGAGCTTTTTTATAAATAAAACATGTCTATATTACTTGTTACAACATTTCTTCAAAGAATACTATAAATGTGATGTCGTAAATAATAAGAACTCTTGTAGTGAATTTTTTTTTTATATTTTTCTATTAATCAAATAAATACAAGATTTAAAAAGAACAATGTTAATTTTATTAACTTTCATAAATCTAAGTACAGATTATAAGTTAAAGTCACAAAGTACCTCACAACAAACTATGATGAGGAGACAAATTGGTTTGGCGCCAGCGTTATAAAAAAAGATGTAATAGTTTTTAGCTCTTAGTCAAGCCATCGAGCTTGAACTGCTTGTGATTGTAACAGATCTTTTGTATTCTACAGCTTAGCTCGGGTTGTTTGTAACTCAAATCGATTTCTAACTCATTGTGCAATGCCTCCTCATTAGATGATGGAACTTGAGAATTATAATGAGCCCGCCTTCATTTCGCAAGCCTTCTGTAATAGTTTGAATTGTCTCCAAATACTTGCCGAGACATCTGTTCATCACTGATTGGTTAAGATCCTTCAGTTTGAGACAATCGATATATCTCAACTATTTTTTTCCTATAAAGAGAAATAATCACTTTAAGATAATTTAAAATTGTGTGTTTGATCTTCAATTCAATAAAAATAAAAATCTTACATGTGCAGATTGTAACTTAGAACTGATCCACTCATTTTTTTCATTGTAATGAGTAGAACGAAAAAAGTCCCAAAAGTTTTGCACTTCAACTGAGTCAGAAGACTGTGAACAAAAATATTTATAACATTAGAATGTTAACGTAGTATGTTAACACTTTACAATTACGTAGTAACATTAATTGAAAGGTATTATACCATCTCACAATGAACCTTAAATGGTTTTGATCCCCCACGATGATTGAAAGGAAGTTTACTCATATTTTCTACATTTGTTTTGCACTTTTTCTAAAAATAACAACACAAAATAACATTTTTCATGTTAAATAAGTGAAAATTAAAATATAAAAAGTATCTTTATAAGATTTTAACAAACTATCTCCTATTTTGTTGGATGTATTCAACCTCTATATATCAGCAAATGCATTATAAAGAACCACAGAAAATATGTTAGATCAAAATTCACAAGTAAATGAGTTAATGAGACTAATATGCAACATGGCATGAATTTTTGGAAAAATTTTGGCATGACTTCCCTAAATATGAGAAGCCTCCAATTTATCAAAACACGACAAAATAACAACATACTCTCCTTTACTTCAAATGAAAAATTTTCAAATCAATTGCTTCACCTGAATTAAACAAAATCATATTTGGGGCCTCAGGCACCCTTTTACCTTTCACCATTCAATTATATATCACTTAATTAACATGAAAAAAATCACTTAATTAACTTACCAACAACTTATAACACAAGCTTTGTCCACGACTTTTATTCTATATATTAAGCAGCTGCTGATATAAATACAATTTTATGCATTAAAATATCACAAAACCTGCAAGACTTTTCTTCCACCAATGGATAGAAATAGAAGATCTTGAAGTAACTGTAATTAAATAATATTAATGTTATAGATTTGTTTACTATAAAATCATAACTCACAATTAAGTTGATCATGTATAGGGCTGCTCACGATGGCTAAATTTGTAACATTAGCTTTCATTTTCATGGCTAAATTTGGACTTATGTTGTGTATATACAATTATAGGACTGCTTATGGTTGGTAGCCTAAAAATTTTAAGTATATATTTCTTTTCATTTCAATAAGATATTCCTAGAGCCAGACTAATCACCTCGTCATGTAGCACTAGTTGTACGAAGTCACGAGATCGATTTTGAGAAAGTTGATGGCAACAGTTTCGCATGTAGAGCGTAAAGTCACGGATTCCTTAATTGATCTTGATGTTGCAATAAAAGATAAAATATACAAATACGATGAAGATATTTTTGGATTGTATAAATAAGATGACTTTTGATCATATTAAGTCTTGCTTGGCTTAAGATGATGAGCACGTGATTGTTCTGTGACATACTTTGAAGGAAAAGTACTTATAATCGCATTCATGTAGTGAGCCTAGTGTATGGCTTTCGACTGAAACCAAGGGTATTAATGCACATGCATGTATCAAGATTTGAAGAATTTTGATAAAGAGATCAACGATGAAGTCAAAGCTAAGATTTTTCAGCACTCACTCGAAGAAGAATACAGCCACTTTGTGACTACAATGTGACATATAAGATCATGATCATTTACAAAGATGTTGGCACAACATTGACCAATTTGGAGATTCAGAACAATGATAAATATTCTGAATGAGCATCATCTAAAGGTTAGATGATCAGAGGATGCACGAAAAAAAATTATAAAGTAAGGTGTAAAGAATTCTCAAACTAAACTAAGAAGCTGAATAACTCAAGATGAGTGTTCTTTGTCAACAATAGAAGCTGAGTATACTGCAGCTGTAGAAGCCTTTAAAGAGGCAATATGGCTCAGAGGAATGGTTACAGAATTGGGATATGAACAAAAACAGGTGGCTGTTCATTATTACAGCCAAAGTGCAATTTGCCTAAGCAATAACCAGGTGCATCACGAAAAGGCAAAGCACATTGACATTAAACTACACTTTGTTAGACTGGAGGTGTCCGGAGGTGTGGTGAAGCTGTTAAAGATACACATTGATGATAACGTTGCTGATATGTTGACAAAGGCTGTACCAGTAGCCAAGCTGGAGTTCTGCATGAACTTAGCTGGAATCTGCAGGCTATAAAACTGTAGGGATGAAGTGGGAAGCAGAAGCTTAGGAGTAACTGATTTGAGTCCAAGGTGGAGAATGTTAGAGTTATGAAACTCAAATATGAACTTAGGGATATGTATGACACTGTCACTTGTGTGTAAGGAAGAATAACGACATGTCGAGCATTGGAGTTCAGAGCAGCTGAATGATACAAATGTTATGTCGGCTAGATGCGTTAGTAATGCACGTGATGCATCACATGTTCCACTAATTCAAACGGTAGCCATTCCTGCGTTTTAGTTAGCAGATTGCGTGAACAATTGACAAGTGTCCCAAAGCAAATTCAAGAAGTGGTTTTTCGGTTAGATCACGCGGGAGGCAGCTGGAGATCTTCTTGGCTAGAAACCCATGAGCGTGAGCTGACTTCTTAGGGTTCTTTCAGATTGTTCTAAGTGAAGTATAAAAGGTCCTAGGATCTGTTACTAAGGGTATTGGTTAAGTTTCATGTACTCTTCATATTTGTAACTTGTTCTCTGTAAATCAGTAAAGACTTGCTTCTCTTTTCACAGTGGATGTAGGCAAGAAATTGGCCAAACCACTATAATCCTTGGTGCAAGTGTGTGATATGTTTTTCTTTGATTGTGTGGTTGATTTCAAGTGACTAAACATAATTCTTGTTAAAGCTCAGTTTAGTGTTAGTTCCAGATCAAGATCGAGTTTCATAGAGTGGGCCTTGGGGGTTCCAAGTTGATCTTGGTGATTGATTTGGTTTCAACAGCTACCTATGTTTAAATAAGACTAAGAGACTAAAAAATTAATTTGTATATTTTACTACTCCACCTTTAAAAAGAAAAAAACACTTAAAAAAATGATCTCCTTGTAAATTCAGGTAATTTTGATTGACGTCTTAGTTGATTTGCATTAAATCAACTATTTGTTTTGGAAAATTGAAACGAGAGATTGGTTAATAAGTTTAAAGTAATGATGTACTTTTTAATTAGTATTCAAGTGTTATGTGATGTTCATCTATTAGATGATAGAATATGTTTCCTTATAAACTAAGATAATTTTGATCTAAATTATTGATCCATGTCTTAATTGATTTGCATTAAATCAACTACTTGTTTTGGAAAATTGAAGCGAGAGATTGGTTAATAATTTTAGAGTATTGATATGCTTTTTAATTAATATTTCAAGTGTTATGCGATGTTCATCTATTAGATGATAAAAAAACTTAATAAATAATTTTGAAACTCAAATATTAGAAACTATTGTGCTATTTATAATTTTATGGATTAATAATTAATTAACCAGATGTGAAACATAGTGATAAATGGCAAAACCCACACCGAGTATCATATCTAATAAGTAAAAGAGTATTTCCGTTTTAAAAAAAAAAAACCACTTGAACCATCATTACAAAATAATTAGCAAAAATGCAGCACGGTAGCCAAAAGTCAAGATGGATTGTTAGCGCCTTATTGATCTATTTGATATCTTTTATACGAGAAAATTTGTGTGGGTTGTCTTACCTACTTAATGGAACAGTCTAATGATATTTTGTGGTGAGGTAGAATAGTGAATTTTATTGAGACCAATAGCGAGTCTCATTGTGGAACCAATACATTTATGCAATGTTTACTTCACATATTAGGGATTTGGAATATGAAATTAGAATCATTGATATTGTTTATTTTGCAAAATAGAGGCGGGAATCAGAATCGAAATAGTGGATCTCACCCAAATTTAGGAATGGGGAATGGGAGATTGATTCCCAAGCCCCCTGGGAATCAATCTCCCATTCTCTAGATATTTCATTTTATCCCCCATTAAATTTTTATTATTCCCAAATTGCCCCAATCAACTTTTGTTATTTGTGTATTTTGGTACCTACGAATTTTATGAAATTAAACAAAAGTTTGTATTATTTGCATATAGGTCCTTTATTATTTAATAACAACAACAACAATAATAATAATAATGAAATTAATCATAATAATAATTAAAATAATATATTTTAAATAACATTAATATCATAATAATGAAATTAAATTATTAGTATTATTAAAATTTATTAATTTTATTAATTTAATTGTTATTATTATCACCATTAATGACATTAATATTAATATTATTTAAAATTTATTATTTATTATTTTTATTGTCAATAATGTCATTATTATTATTTTAATATTATTTTATTCAAATTTTTTATTTATTAATTATTATTATTTAAATGCTACTATTATTAGATTATATTAAATTAATTGTTTTAATTATTGTTATTATTATTTTTAATACTTAATAAAATAATAAAAATTGATAAATTTTAACAACATTAATATTAATAAAATAATAAATTTAATAAATTTTAATAAGACAATATTAAAATAATAATGACATTATTATTATTATTTTGTATTATATTAAATTTATTATTTTATTTATCATTAATTATTTTTATTAATATTATCGTTATTAATTTTATTGTTTTAATGAATTTAATTTTATTGTTTTAATAAATTTTATTGTCATTATTATTAAGAACTTTTTAGTAATTTTGTAACAATCTAATTTATTTCGATTCTGATTCTAAGACAAAGTAAACACATTAATGGCAAACCAACTCATTATGATTCTGATTCTTACAGTTCAAGTAAACAACTTATTCTTATTCTCATTCTCCATTCAAATTCCAGCCTATTCTCATTTCTGCCCATTCTAATTCTAGCTTAGTAAACACATCATTAATATTAAAATATCAGTAGATTCTACAATAAGATTCACTATTTTACTACATCATAAAATATTATTAAATTGTCCCACACGATTTTTTCCCCTTTATGCATTGTAAACCAAGCAAATAATTTAATGTTTAAAGAATATCTAGTGACATATTAAGAATTTAGGAGTATTTTTTTAGGCAATCTCTAAGTTACATTTTTTATAACTTATAAATAATAAAAATAATGTAAAAACGAATAACATGTAAGTATGCCATACAAGCTCAATATCTTTTTTTTTTCCTTACTTTTTGATGGTTGTAAGTTCAATTAAATGTAACTTAAAGAGACTTATTTTTTCAATCATATGGAATTCCTTTCAGATGCTTGGCACCAACTTTATCATATAGAATATTAAAGGGAGAACTGATGGTAACACCTTTGTTTCTTTTTTCTTTTTTTTTGTCTAACATCCAACTTCTCCCCTGCTTTTTCCAGAAATAGCTCATGAATTTTTTTTAATACTTGAAGATCCCATGTTGTCTAAATTTTTTACTTTGTAAAAAATTTTGACTTCCATCTAAACTTAAAAGGCCATATCGATTAATTAATATATATAGTTATTTTTTTACGAAAAAATAAAATTTCTAATAATAGTTAGGGTTAGTTTGGTAATATTGTAAATTTTAAAAGAAAAATTAATTAACTTTGAAGAGAATCATTTAAAAGTTTGATAAAATTTAATTTCAAAAGTTCTTTGAGTTTTAAAAATGATCGTATGTGTTGACCAGCTATAAGTTATAAATCTTACTATTGAATTGCTATAAAAATTCAAATGACTAAAATAAATATAATGTTCAATAAAATTTATTTACACATTTATAAATATGTATATATAATTGTTTTATGGTGTATGTATAATAGTTGATAACTAAAATCAAATTTTTTATTTTGTTATCTCAATATAATTGGTAATAGTAATAATCTTTTTTAAATTTAATAATTTTATTTCCTAATTGAATTAGGATAATTTTAGATTTGTTATAATATATGTGAGGACATATTTGGAATTTTATTAATTATAAAATTGATTTTAAAAAAATAGATTTTGATAATCTACTCTCCCTTACTTTTTAAAATTTATCATAGAATAGATGACTTTGCTAAAAGTGATTTTCAAAAAAATTTACCAAACATCAGCTTTTAACTTTTCAAAATCACTTTTGAGTCTCTCAAAAGCAGTTTCAAACAGGCCCTTAGCCCAAGAATTAAATTACGAGAGGACAATTATATAATTTTTATTAACAAAATAAAAAGAATAATGTTATGGATCTCAAATTTTGAGTCTCAACTAGTGTGGTCTTCATTTGTTTCAATGGTAGAAGAGTAATTGTATAACTTATGAAATTTGTCATCAAATAAATGAGTGGTAGACACTAGTTGAGACTCAAATATTGGGCCGCTATCATACTATTTAATTAAAAAAAAACACCAATTACACGAGATTGAGATACAAGATCAGAACACCATTGTGTTGTGATTCAGAAAGCTGTTTTAGATTTTCATTTTTCTCTTTTTAAAAAATCCAAATATTAATGATTAAAATACTCGCCGTGCGGCACACAATCTGGCGCTGTATATGAATTGATATATGCATATAGAAAGAAATTAAATAATTTTACTACCATAATCCAAGCCATTTAGGCCTCTATTGGTGGGTGCAGCCATAATAATTGCGTAAACACTCAAATATTAAAATCATAATTACTGGGATGAAATTTGAATCATAATAATTAGTTGATAGCTTGGTGCTTAGCATTGCCAATTTGTCATCCAGTGGTACTAATAAAGGATGAAGACGCAGCTCGATAACGATAAACACACATATTTAAGAAATATTTATCAAATTGGGAATGCTATCTTTTGTAATTACTACAAATTGAATTTGATTCACCGGTAGTGGAGCCAGAGTTTTCAATCAGAAAGTTTATCTTCTTACAGCACTTTCAGCAGCCATTTGTTGGGTAAATCTATCAAAGTTAATGCGAGCAAGTACAAACGAATGATAAAGAAAGGTAACAATAGTAAAGCCTTTTAGCTTTGTAGTTAATCTCATAATGGAAAAATAAACAAATAAAGAAGAACTCCTAGGTTGAGAAAATATGTTGTAGCATATTAAGTTGTCAAATGGACTCACAAATTTGATTTTATGGCTACGGGCATTAAAAAATACTCAAGATTAATTAATTTTAAGGCCACATTTGTTGAAAAAAGAAAAGAATAATTTTAACAAAAATAGTAAAGATAATATAATACAATTAACTTAACTTTTAAATTATGATTGAATATTTATCAAATTATTTAAGATAATAATTTTTAAACTACAGCCGGCAATTAGTGCTTAATATTTAATCCAGAACGACCTCCAAACGTCTCGCCAAAATTAAACCCGCTTCACAAATGTTAAGGTTTCTAGATGTATGAGTTACTTAGTATGGTTTGACATCACAATGCAACGGCTTCTCTATTGTGCCTAGTTGACTTTTGGTGTAGAATTGTCTATTTGCTAATGCGGAAATTTCCTCTTTATAGTGCACATTTGGAGAAATCGTTTTGTTTAACTTTATCATTCTAATAGTTTTGAAAATAATTTTTATTAGTTAGTAGGCCATTCCACTTAATACTGCCTTTCTTGGTGAATAAATTCATCAATAAATTAAGAAATTCTTGGGTATTTTCTTTTTATACTCAGTTATCTGTTTGATTCTTAACATATGCACCAGGAATACCCAAAATGTTTTCCACCTAGTTAATTTATATTATATCCGTGGATTACACAAACCCTAGCACATGCCTCTATATAAAGAGTTCAAACTTCTCGTTCCTCCGCACAAATCATCACCAAACTCTCAGCTCTCAATCTATAGCTAGGTAAGTAAATATTCTAAATGCATCTCCAACTAAGTATAGATATTGTTATTATCTGGACCATCTATAATCTTCTTGTTATTTTTTTTTAAAAAGAAAAAATTAATTTTTACGAATTTAATGGTGCATATAAATGAGAATCAGATGCATTATTAAACTTGAATTTTGTTCGAAATTTATATAACAGGGATCGGAGAAGGTATCAAATGAGTGGAAGAATGAGGCTTCTAAGTCTTGCTGTGGTGCTCGCAATACTGCTGAGCTCTTGCTTGGCTGCAAACGGAAGGGCGTTAAACGCCGAAACCTATTCCTTTGACGTACAGTGGAATAGCGGCCGGGTACTGGTGGAGGAGAACGACCAGAATATGGAATCTGGGGCCCCTGCAATCGATTTGGATAACCACCATGGTATTCCCAGGAGCCAATTCAGTGCAGGTGGCAGTGGTTAAAGCTTTGTTCTTTGATATTAATTGATAATTATGTAATTAATGATTATGTTATATGTGTCGGTAATATCTTTATGGTCTGTATCATATTGCTTAATTTGTTGAGTATTTCTGGATGTGGATTGTGTTATCATCGTTGGTGAAAATTTTGGCATAAAAATAAATCTGTATGTCTCTTGTATAATTATTGAAGTATCAATGCAATACAGTTTGTAAATTATTGATGTTAATATTGATATCAAATGAATTATTCGGGAATTTGTCTATAGAGACAACAAAATAATAAAAGGAAAATTATTATTTGTATACGCTTAAATTATTCTATTATCAAATATATTGTAAAATTTTCAACATGTATCAGTCGTCAACTCTAAGTTGACAAAATATATTTATCATGCACTAAACCGTTAGTTCCATTTGTAATATTAACATAATTATAGTAAATTGACAATTGGTCCTTCAAACTCAAATTAAGATAAATGAAATTATCACTCATATACCTTTAAATTGTTATGTTATCAAACACACCACAACACTTTCAATCTATATCATTTGCCAATCCAAAGTTGAAAATGTATCTATCATCCACTAAATTATCAGCTGCCATTTAATTGTCATGATGTCAGAGGGGTAATATGGTCTTTTAATATAGGAATAATATCTCTTAGTTAATTAAACATCAAAAGGACCCTTAAGATCTAATTATTTACACATGCCTAAATAAATAAGATAAAGAATCAATGGATAAAGTGAAAACAATAATTACACATGATCTAATTATTATTGAGACATTAATACTACTTTTAAATCAATGGATAAAGTGAAAACAATGAATGAAAAATAAAGTGAGTGCATCAGGATCCCATGAATGCAACTGCATCTCCTTGATAAAAAATTTTGCTTCGTTTTTTGTTATCTTTATAAGCAAAATGAAGGAAATTAAAAGAATTATCATAATTTTGTTAGAACAAGAGAACTGTTGGTGAAAATCATCACCTATAACTTAGGAACATTCATGTTGTATCACCAAGAATCAATAACAAAATTATCTGGAAACGTACCTGAATCTATAACGTTGAATTGCTCTATATGATTGTATAGTTGGCCTTCCAAATCTACATGTTCTCCTAGAGAATTCTTTAAGTTTATCACTGCTTTCTCCCTGATGATGGGATGTCAATATAAAATAGAAAGATGCATGTGATCTAGGGACTATAACCACTTATATGGACAATTTTTTCCTATTATCATTAGGTATTTCTAACTCTGCCAATCATATAATTAGAATGCAATTGAATCTCTACACATTAAAGGCTCACACCTTATTAGATACATTAAAGCTCAGAATACCGAAAGCTTTAATAAATCACTTTTAATTAGTTTTAACCCTTATATGACAGTCTACAATACATAATTATTCACATATAAGCCCTAAATGACAGTCCACAACACATAATTATTCACATATAAGCCCAACATTGGATTAATGATCCAACAATATTGCATTAAAAAAAATCCAACAATCTCCCACTTGGGCTATATGTATAATTTTTTAATTATGTTTTGCAAAAATAACCATATGAGTTCAACCTTATTGCTATTACTGAAATGTATTTATAACCAATCTGGACCATCAATCATACCAACATAGTATCAAAGCAGCTTTCGTTACAAATATCGTAATTCGACCCATCAATGGTCACTATGCTAATACAACTAAATGACATGAATCATGATGTGGATGTGTAGTATAGAAATTTCATGCAATCTGATCTTAACATGTCTATTTCCAACTAGTCCACTTTAAACTTTAGTGAGATGAAACCATACCAAAATCAGAGCATGAATAAACGAAAGCTTTATTTCTGCATAAAATAATTTGAAATATCCATAAAATGAAAAACTTAAAAATGTCTATATTACGAGAGTATCTAAAATCACAAACTCCCACTAAAACTGAACATGCTTTAATGACATGACACCCATACGAGCAACGTGCTCATGAAACTATTTTGGGTGGTAATCCCTTAGTAAATGGATTCACAATCACGGAGTCTGTGCCGATGTGCTCTATAGACAACTGTCTACTCTGAATTCTTTCTTTAACAATTAGGAACTTGATGTCAACTTCGTCGAGCTCCTGTAATTATTGGAATGCAGGACTGCTGACTTATTATCATAAAATAATCTGAGTGGTTTATCAACACCATTTACTATACACAACCCCTTGACAAAATTCTGCATCCATATTCCTTGATTGGATGCCTCATAACATGCTATAAACTCTACTACCATTGTAGAAGAGGCTATAAGAGACTATTTAGTACTCTTTCAGGAGACAATACCCCCAACTAGCATATATATGTAACACGAAGTGGATTTGATACTATCTTGCCATCCAATAAAATCGGAGTCAGTATACCCAACGATCTCAAGCTGATCCAACCTCCAATATGTGAGCGTGTAGTCTTTTATTCTCTATATGTACCGCAAGACTCGTTTGACAACTTTCCAATAGTCTATTTCTAGATTACTTAAATATCTGCCCAACATCCCAGTAACGTACGCAATACTCGATCGCGTACAAACCTGAGCATACATCAAACTTCCTACTGTTGACGCATAAGAAACCTTCTGCAATTTTTTTTCCTCAAAATCATTCTTAGGGCACTGATTGAGACTAAACTTGACTCCCTTAGTAATAAGGGTATCACCTAGTTTGTAATCTTGCATGTCATATCTCTTGAAAATCGTTTCGATATAGCTCTTTTGTGATAATCCAATAATACCTGGGAGCGATTCTGGTGTATCTATATGCCTAATACAAAAGAGGCATCATCAAGATTTTTCATCTAAAAATTCTTAATTAGAAATTTCTTGGTGTCATTCAATAAGTTTATATCTCTACTGGCAAACAAAATATCATTGACATATAAAACCAGAAAAATATAATTGCTCTCATAGAACTTATGATATATACAATCATCAACCAAATTCATCTCGAAACTGAATGAAATGATCACTTGATGAAACTTGAAATATCATTGTCGAGATGCTTGCTTGAGCCCATAGATGGATTTCTTAAGTTTGCAAATCATATTCTTTGGGTCTCCTGACACAATATTTTCTAGCTGTATTATATAGATCGTCTCGTCAATGTTGTCATTGAGAAACAGCCATCTTTACATCCATTTGATGTAACTCAATATCGAAATATACCACCAATGTCATTATAATCTTGAAAGAGTCTTTCGAAGAAACTGAAGAGAATTTTTTTTTATAGTTGATGCCTTCTTTCTGTGTGAAGCCATTTGCGACAAGACACACCTTTTACCTCTCTACATTGCCTTTCGAATCCCTCTTGGTCTTAAATATCCATTTGCAACCAATAAGTTTCGCGTCTTCTGGCATTGGGACCAGATCTTATACTTGATTGTCCTTTATGAACTTCATTTCCTCATTCATGGCATCTATCTACTTTTTAGAGTTAGAACTTTTCATGGCTTGGCAGAAATTGATCGGATGATCTTCCATCACGCCGATGTCTACCTCATGTTCTTGGAGAAATACAATGTAGTCATCTAACAATGCATTTCTCTTTATCTAGTGGATCTCCTTAATAGTATAGGTTCTTGAGATAGTAGAGTTTGTTCTGTGAAACAACTTCTTGTATGGGGGGTTTTCCAACATTGTCTTGATTTGTTGTGTCTTAAATAAAGTCAGGAATGAGATCATGATAAATGTCAATAATATGTACGGGAATATCAATATATTCCTCTTCAAAGAAAAAGTCTCTAGTCGTATCTCCCCCAGCAAACTCAACATCTTCAAAGAACCGACCATTTCCAAACTTGAAAATTGACTTAGTTGTGGGATCATAAAACTTATACCCCTTAGATCATTCTAATTATTCGATAAAATAGCAACTTACCGTCCTTGAGTCCAATTTCTTCTCATTAGGCCTATAAGGCCTTGCTTTAACTGAACATCCTCATACATGCAAGTGCTTTAGACTAGACTTTTTGCATATCCAAAACTCGTAAGGGGTTTTGGTAGTCACTTTAGTTGGAACCTTACTTAGGATATATGCTGCAGTTTTAAGCGCTTCTGTCCAAAATGATTTTGGTAAGGTAAAATGACAAATCATAGTGGGCGAACCCAACATAATGTACTGTGGAAAGATACCACATTCTTCTAGGAATTTAGCAAATGGTCCTTGAAGTTGTTTACCTAAAACGTCATATCTACCATAGTATTCTCCACTGCGGTCAAATCTGACGTTTTTAATTCTTTTGCTGAGTTGGTTCCCAACTTTAACCTTACAATTTTTTAATATATCTAAAAACTATGAATTTTCATAGAGATATATATAGTCATATCTAAAAAAATTGTATGTGAACGTCATAAAATATTGTTAACTATTCTAAGGAGTTGCAGGAAATTACCTACAAATTTCTGCATATATAAGTTCCAAGACATCCAAAGTCTTGTTGGTTTCAAATCTCCTTATATTGATTTGTTTCCCCTTGATACAATTAACATAAATGTTAAAATCTATAAAATCTAAGGGGTCGAGAATTTTGTCTAACACGAGTCTCTCTATTCTCCATCTAGAGATATGCCCAATCTCTTGTGCCATAATGCAACTGAATTCTCATTGGTTAATTTTCTCTTTAAACCTCATATACTTAATTACAACGATTCATTAAATGAAGCAATTGTATTAAGTAGATAAATATTATCATTGCTTGACAAAGATCCAGAACCGACTAGTTTTAAATAATGAAACAAACTGAATTTTTCATTTCCAAATGAACAAGAATAACCATATTTGTGCAAAACAGAAACATAAATCAAATTTCGTCTAAAAGACAGAACAACAAACATTTCATCAAGATCTAAATAAAATCTGACTCTTTAATAATAATATAAAATTTTCAATTGCTTCAATTTCAACCTTCTTTCCATTACCCACATATATGTATTTTTCACTATCATTAGGCTTTCAGCAGTTCAAGCAACTCTGCATAGACACACTGATGTGAGCGGTTGCACCAAAATATGTCCACCATATGTGTCTAGGTACCATAGCTAAATTAACCTCAGAGCAGACCAAACCATACCCTTCAGCTCCATAAAAGAAACAACTAGTGGCTTCTGAATCAGTTGATTTCTTTTGTTGTTTTTTTGTGTGTTGTATTTATAGCTTTCTTATTTTTGTTCTTTTTCTTGCCCTTGTCCTTACCCTTATAAGTTATTGAAATTAGGCTTGTCAAGAGCGTGCCGATTTCAACCTTTTCGTTTTTGACAAACCTCTGTTCAAGTTCTGCAATGAACTGTTTAGTTATAGTTGCCTTTTCAAACATTAAACCTCTGAATGCTACTGGAATGGCCTTCTTCATGATTGTGATACACATACGATTTGATATCTCCTACCTTTCCATATCCTTCTTGTCATCGAGGGCACTTTCAGCAGTAAGAGGTGAGAGAAAATCAACCCTTAACGTAAGGTTAAGATCCATGACTGCGAGAACTATTAAGAGTTTCTCTTGCCTTGATTTGAAGTTAGAGCCATTCAGTATAGGAATAGAATTGATGTTGGCAATAATATTAGCAGCAGACATAACAGAATCAAAGAACAACAACCAAACAAAAAAAGCCTATATTAGTCTTAAAATAAATTAAATTCAAATAAAGGTAAACTCCATCTCAAGATACTTGATACTCCATTAATATTTCATCTTTGGATAAAATATTAACTTGCAAGTGATATCTTACTATAGTAATCAAACACTGATAATAAGAACATGTCAAACAATGAATCCTCCTTTGGGTCGATTTAGTGTTTACATGTTAATCCAAATAATCATCACGTGTTTATTACCACAGGTGCACATGAAACTCTATTAAATATGGACTTTCCTTTGCGTCGATCGATATTTACATAAATTACATGTATATAACCGTTTATATTCCAAAATAAATTAATTTTCACAAAAAAAGTCACTTTGGTGACATGTTGCTCCAAGTAATTTATTTAAAAATATATATAAATCTACCAATATTTGAATTTAAAATTGCATAAAAAATTACCAAAAAAATTCAGTTCAAAGTTTGGTCAACGGTTAAAGTTGACTGTTGCCCCGTTCAGGGCTGAACCGATTTGGGTTGAACCTGAACCAGATCCTGAAAATCAAACCAACCCATTTTTTTAATCGGCTAAATCTATATATTTTAATCATCAAGGCCAATCTATTAGGTCCAAAATTTAGTTTCATTAAGCCCAACCAAATTTAGGACTTAAATGAGAAACTTGCTAACTATTGTGTCCAAAGCACCTTTTTTAATACCTAATACCTCGGTGACCTCCACGATATAAACCATGAAGCCCTAATTCACTTTTATTTTTTATTCTTCCATACGATAGCCATGCCGCCACTTATTCTTTTTCCCTAAGATGATAGCCATGGCTGCCTCCTTTAAATGTTTACCGTGGCCATCAGCGTTGCCAAATGGCCGCACCTAGGCCATTTCGTTTTTTTAATTTCTTTATTCCTTTTTTTTCATTCGATTCTTGGGTGCCGCTTCAACTTGATCAACCTTTCTCGTACACTAGCGGTAGGTGTTACTGCCGCTGGCTTTAATTCCTTAATAAATCGAAACCTTTTTTTAATCTGAATTTTTTTTAAACACCAAAAAATTATTCATTAATTGAAAATAAATCTAATTCTCAATTATTCAACATAAAGAGGCTCTGATACCACTTGTTGTTAATATATGTGTGTCTATAATGATTATTTTGATGATAACAAATAAGATTAAGAATGATAAAGTTTTTAAAGCTCAAATTATTTTTTTATATATACTTTTCAAATAAATGAAATTTATTATTGTTCAAATTCATGGTCTGATTGAAAAAGTTTTGAAACTCTGGAAGTGGACTTATTTGCACAATTTTATGAAGAGTTGGGCCATATTATAATTATAAAAAGTTTTGAGGTAAAATTATAATTTAAAAAATAGTTCACTGTAGTAATCACTGTAGCAATGGTTAACCATTTGATCAAAATGGCAAACCGATAATTTTCAGAAAGCATGTTATACAAAGGGTTGTTAAAATGATGATTCTGACAAATTACGGTGAACCGATAATTTTCAGAAAAGAAGTTGAATTCTAACTATGAACCGTTTAGCAAGAACGGATAGCTAAAATTTGTTTTACAGGTCTCTAGGATTAAATAGCTAACCGATAATGTCAAACAGTGAACCGACTATTTGAAATCTCAGCACAACGGATCATTTGGACTAGTCAAAACGGTAAATCGATAGTAGTTAACGGCGATCCGATTTCTCTTAGAAAGTCACAATAGCTAGTTTTCAACTCCAACTATAGAATGAATCAATCACTTTCAAATAAGAGGTGATCCAAGAGTTATGATTGAGCTGGCTATTGAGGATACAACCTTCATTGAGCCTTAACTTGTTCTTGTTTCATTTATTCACACTTTTAGCTTTCATTTGTAACCATATACATTGTGTGAAAGAAGATTCATTTGTAATATTTATTTTTGAATGATTGTAAATGTTGGGATGTACTTAGGTTAAGAGATTTGGGATAATCTCTTATTGTAAGGTCTATTGACACCTTGCAAGTCAATTATAAGAGTTATTGAAGCCTTAGAGGCTCGCTTAGTGAAATCCTCAAGTTCGATGAGCTTGAAGGCGTGGACGTCGGTGGAGATTGCCGAACCACGTAAAAATCATTCTCTTTGCTCTCTCCTCCCTTACTCATTTATTACTCTGCTTTATTAAATTTATTGTTTTTTATTTCATTAAGGTAATAGATTGAATTGTTATGTAGTTTGTTTAGCTTAAGTTTCAAAATTTCAATTCACCCTCCTTTTCGGTTGCATAACTAGTATTTCATTTAATATCATAGCAAAGTTCTCTAATTAGGACTTAATGGTTTAGAGTAAAAAATCCATGGCAACCCAAAATGACTCTACCTTTAGGAATGTCAGACTAGACCACTATTCTTTTATGGTAATGACTATCCTTATTTGAAAACTAGGATAAAAATTTATTTGCAAGCACTAGATTATAAAATTTAAGAAGTTGTATGTGATGGTCCATTCATGCCTATGACTAAAAATAACGTAGGAGAAGATATTCCAAAACCTTCACATGAATGGAATGAATTGGAAAACAGAAAAGCTTCCCTAAATTCCAAAGTTATGAATGTCTTGTTTTGTGCACTTAACAAGAAAAAGTTTCATAAAGTGTCTAATTGTGAAAGTACTCATGAAATTTAGAATAAACTTGAAGTTGTTTATGAAGGCACAAATCAAGTGAAAGAGTCTAAAATTAATAGATACACTCGATAATGTGAATTGTTCCAAATGGAACTAAATGAGAGTGTGTATTCATGTATACTAGATTTACAGACATAGTGAACACTTTAGAAGCTCAAGGAAAAACCTTTTCGAATAGCAAAAAATTCAAGAAAATTATTAGGTTACTACCAAAAGAATGGAGACCTAAGAGGATTGTCATTGATGAAGCCAATATTTAAATATCTTACCTATTGATGATTTGATTAGTTCTCTTATTTCATATAAAGAAAACTTGGCAGTAGAAAAAGACAATGAGGAGAAGAAGAAAAGTATTGCTCTCAAAACCTCAAAACATAAGAGTGATAAGGAAAGCGAGTTGGATGATGAGGAGATGGATATGCTAGTTAGGCGATTCAAGAAATTCTACAAGAAAACTAGTGAGCGAAGAAAGTTCAGAAACTACAATAATCAAAAGGAGAAGAATGATCCAATTACTTGCTATGAATGCAAGAAGACTGGACACATACGATCAGATTGTCCTCTCCTCAACAAGCTCACGAAAAGGCAATGGTAGCCACATGGAATGACAGGATGAGGAAACAAGTAATGATGAAGAGCCATAAGAAATATCAAATCTCGTTCTCATGGCAATTGGGGAATAATCGATTGACGAACTCAATGAGGTAAGTGATCCTACCTATGATGAATTATATTATGCTTTTAAAGAATTGCATGATGATTGGATAATAATAGTTAAAAAGAATGAATCCCTTAAAAAGAAAATGTTAGAAATTTCCAATGAAAATGATGCTTTTAAAAAATGCAATGATTCATTAAATAAAAAGATTAAAAGACTAGAGTTAGATAATAAAATGTTACAGATAGAATTGCATTATTTAAAGGTAAACAAAGTATTTCATATGAGCATGAAAAATCATATGTTGATAAATTAATGAAAGAAAATGAAGTGCTTAAGAAAAAGAGTAATGAGCTCAATAAAATTGTATTAAAATTCATAAGTTGTCAAAAGAGTTTAGAAAAATTGTTCAGCACTCAAAAATGTGCTTTTGATAAAGGAGGACTTAGGTATAAGTCTAACCTGAAACAAAAATATTATAAGAATTATTTTATTAAAGTTACCTCTACAAGTGATCATAAGATTGTTTGTCATTATTGTAATCAAGATGGTCACATATGTTAGAGATGCCATGTTAAAAGAAATGCACACTATGAAATCAACTATATTTGGGTTCCAAAAGGAACTATTACTAACACTCAAGGATCCAAAAAGGTTTGGGTATTTAAGACTTTAGATTTCCTCTGCAGGGTTTGAAAAAGAAAAATAAGTGGTACTTGGATAGTGGATGTTCAAGACACATGGTAGGGAATTACTCTTGGTTTTCAAGTTTTACCAAGATCGAAAACAGTAAAAATGTTTCCTTTGAAGATAATTCAAAGGGAAAAATCATTGGTATTGGTAATGTCAGTAATATATCCTCTACTCTGATTGAAAATGTATATTTGATTGAAAACTTGAAACATAATTTGCTTAACAGTAGTCAATTGTGTGAAAAATCGAAATGTATTATTGAGAATGTATGTGATGGCAAGATTTTTTTTGTAGGAAATAGATGTGATAATGTTTATACTGTTGACATAAAATGCGCATATACCCATGATAAATGTTTTTCCACATTGCATGATAATGGTTGGTTATGGCATGGAAGACTAGGTCATGCAAGTATGGATTTGATTTCAAAAATTTTGAAAAATGATTTGGTTAAAGGTCTTCCAAAAATTTGTTTTCAAAAAAATAAAATTTGTGAAGACTGCTAATTTGGAAAACAAATCAAAACTTGTTTAAAAAACAAGAATCATGTCTCTACTTCAATTACTTCACATGGATTTGTTTGGACCTTCTAGATATGTTAGTTTAAATGGCAAATATTATGCATTTGTAATTGTGGATGATTATTTTAGATACACATAGGTATTATTCTTAGCTAATAAGGATCATGTCTTTGATGCATTTAGAGTTTTTTGTAAAAAAGTTCAAAATGAATCAGGATGATGCCTTCGCCGAATCACGTAAAAATCATTGTATTTGATCTCTCTTTCCTTACTCTTTTATTATTGCGCTTTATTGAATTTATTATTTTTATTTCATTAAGGCAATAATTTGAATTGCTGTGTGGTTTGTTTAGCTTAAGTTTTAAAATCTCAATTCATCCCCCTCTTGGGTTGCATAACTAGTATTTCACTTGTTAGAATAATAAAACTTTTAATGAAAACCATAATTTATAATATAGGAACATTCATGTTGTATCATCAAGAATCAATAACAAAATTATGTAGAAGCGTACCTGAATCGATAACAATGAATTGCTCTCTAAGGTTGTGTGGTTAGCCTTCCAGATTTACACGTTCTCTAGAGAATCCTTTAAGTTTCTCATTGTTCTCTCTCTGATGATGGGATATCAATAAACAATATAAATATATGTGTGACCTAAGGATCATAGCCACTTATATAGACAACTTTTTCTTGTTGTCATTAGGTACTCCTAATTCTGCCCATCATAGAATTATAATACAATTGGGTCTCTATACATTAAAGACCCACACCCTATTAGATACATTAAATCCCATAATACCGAAAACCTTAATAGATAACTTTTAATTGACTTAATGTTATATGATAGTCCGCAACACATAATTATTCATATATAAGCCCAACAGTTGGATTAAAGATCCAACAATATTGGATTAAAAAAAATCCAACTAATTTTTCATTCATCGATACACAATTTCTGGCTACAAAGTTAAATGATATAATTGTTGCTTTGGTTGCAAATTTTACACCCTTACCATTCCCAGCTCCTAGCTCATTAGCTATCCTAACTCTGTAAAATAGTGCAAGGAAACTTATAAAAGAAAATGAAATTAATGGATCAATATCTCTTAATTTGTAAATTTGGGAAGAAAGATATGTTTGAGTCTAAAATTTATACCCTGTAGCAACAAAGAAAGCAACATGGATCATCATCTGCCATCCACTGATACTCATTCTACAATTTTGTACAAGCAAAGATGGATAAAGAAATTGGAAAATAGTTAATTAATTAACCGTGTAGTACGCGTCCATTACAATTTAATCAATCTATATACCCAAAAAAAATGATGATGCGCATACCAGGCTCATTAAAAAGCATCCATAGCTAAAGTGGCTTTCCTTAAATACCTAATCATCAGCATCAATATTCCATAGTACCAATCTTCCAAGCTACAATGCAACAAGATCAAAACATAAAATGGTACTGTGGTTGGAAATCCTCTAGTACAGACATTGAAAAACCTGAAACTATTATATATATATACATACACACATATGTATATACATACATACATACATACATACATACATACATACATATATACATATATATATATATATATATATATATATATATATATATATATATATATATATAACCCTAGAAGCTGCAGAGAGTTTGATAAACTCCCAGATACCAGAAAAGGCTTACGTTGAGAAACCAATTCAAGTTAAAGGACAACCACCAAACATTACTAAGGTGACCGCCAAAAGCTTGGAGGAAGATGTTCAGACGATAGGCAGCTAATAGAATGAAAATGGCTGGGCTGGCTATGCACCATACCTTCTTTGATTCAATCCAGATTTCATTAAAGGTGGAAGCATTGTTAGATCATACTTAAAAAGTAACGTGAAGACATACTACTTAACCGTTGAGTGATTTGCTAATTTAAATTAATTTAGAAGAGGATAAAAAAAAAATAAAGGTTTGTACATTGATGTATGAATTGGCATTTATAATTTCATCGTACAGATGTTACGTGGTACCAGCTTGTATAATATATTTGACATTTTGTTTTTCACTCTAGAGTAAAACATATAACATGACCCGTCGTTTACATATTAATAAATTAGATGACAAGTCGTAATAGTATAAATAAGTTGTATAATATTTCATTCACAATGTTTCCAATTTTTTCATAATCGATTTTAGACTTCCCATTTAGCACTTCTCCAATGCCCTTTTTTTTTCAATAAGATTGTGACCGTTCTTTTACGTGCACAGCAAATGAACTACTTGACTGGCGATGCTTTGTTCTATCATATTTTATTATTGCTACTTTGTTATCAATTCATGAAATATCAGCTCATTTCTTGAATTTTTATGGTATCATATTGGACTATTTGTTTAATTGTTTCCCTCATTTTGAAAAAATTAAGGCCAAGCTCAATGAAATTGAGTTCATTCATTGTTTTGGTCAGAATCTTTTGAGGGCCATTTTGTCCTTTATTTTATTTATTAGCTCCAAATAATTGTACTTTTTAGGATTTGTTTGGGGAAGAAATAAAAGTTTAATAACAGAACGATACATATCGATGTAAAGTTTTATAATTATTAGAAATCATTCAGAGGTACCCAACCTACACTGAGTACACCTGATAGTCAAGCTGGTACGCAGGGTACCCCATGTGAAAAGTGACATGAATAGAGAAATTGTCTAGAATATTAGTTGCATAAAATATCTCTAACACTTAAAAGAGATTATTTGATTTGGCAGAATTAAATAAATAATATATTGCTAGAAAAGAAGAGACATCTAGCTGTTGCACCTGTAAAAAGTAAAGGACATCACACCAAGGACAGTAGTCCTCCGAACAGCCTCTACTAAGGTATCCAGGACCACCATTTAGAATGCGCCATTTGTAAAAAAAAAAAAAACAAGCCAAGCAAATAATGCCCCACTTGCTCTCCAAGCATGCTCCTAATGCTCCAAATAAATAAACAAGCTAAATATGGCATATTCTTTAGAGCTAACCAATATAAATTCTCCAGGTGGCAGGTGACCGGTCCACTCTGTACAAAGGCACTCAGGTTCTATTTTGCTCACTTATGAATACTCACAATAATACACACACAAAAAATGGACTGAGGCTTTCTTCAACCTCCAACCACTATTGTATGGTAAGCTCTTAACACTAAAAAAAATGTCCATAAACTGACTTGAGCGTCAAAGTGTGGTTGCTGGTCATCGCTGACTCCACATCTAACCTCTCTTCTCCATTCACAAGTTAAATTCAATTCAACAAGCCAACCTTCACTCTAGATCCAAGTTTCTCAGAGCTCTCTTACTTTCTCCCTTCATTCTCAACCTTCATCCAAAGTCATCTCAAATAACGCACCTAGGTTATGCGAGGCACCCTTGTCACCCTTAATACAAATTAAATTGTGTTTAATTGGGTTTTAGGGTCTTTTTCCTTTGTACTAAAATCTAGTTAAAATAATTGGCGTTGTCTGTGTGGAGTCATACAAAACGCCTCCACAGTGGTTGCCAAACAAGTCATTAGGTGTGTTTAGAAAAAGATGGGACTCGACGTACCCTTTAACAACAGGATGGAAGATTTAGAGAAAATGGGAGACCATAACGATGAGATAAATGATTCAACAAGGAGCACCTCAACTCGATAAGGGCAAGTCCATTAAATATTATGTCGATGTTCCTCTCAGAGAGGAGCCCACTCCCAAAACTCACTTTGAAGAGCTCGCTTATACGATTTTTCAAGCTTTGAACTCTTCAGTACTCGAACTAGGCGCTCATTCCACAGTTTAAGATACTTTTTTAATACCGGTGGAAAAGCAAATCATCCCACACTTAAAGGTACCTAAAGGAAGCAAGCTAAGAAATGAGCCATCAGGTACCCGACCAATGTTTCAACATACGGGTTTCAATGAAAAACGCCCTATAAACCCTAGCTATTTTTAGGGTATCCCAAGTACCCAGCTTGCAAAATGAGCACGTGAGGATCTTTGACACAAGCTAAATACCAAAAGAGCTTATAAAACACTAGCGGCATACTCTGGTGCACTTGGGGTACCCCGACTAGTTATGGAAAAAATTGAGCACCTAGAAGCTAAGGTAAAGCTCCTCTCTGAAACACACAATGGCTCTAGTACTCCAATGCCAATAGCATACCGCTCACCATTCATAATGGAGATTTGGACAATAGCTCTCCCAAAAGCATTCACCATGCCTCAGTTACTAAAGTATTCAGGTACCACAGACCCCTTAGAGCATGCTAAGCTATACCGCAAATAGATAGTTATCAAGAGTGATGATAAGAATGCCAAACTTGGTTCTATTAAGCAAAGAGAATTTGAATCTTTGACTGAGTATGTGACCCGTTTCCACCAAGAGGTGTTGTGAACTAAGGCATAATCACTGACACACGCTGACCCACTTTAAGAAGAATCTACAATTAGGTAAATTATAGCGTTCTTTTAAAAAGAAATGCCTGCTTTCATAAAGAAACTTACTCTTGAGCTTTGCAGTAGATCAAAATGGACACAAAATGCCATTTGAAGCAACAACAAGACAAAGCAGAGATCATGAAAACAAGGAGAAACCCAAAAAGAAAGAAGCCAGCTCATTTAGGATACCCCAATCATATCACCCACCGCAACCAACAATAAGCGGATAAGGGTACAGCACACACAGTGTAACTAGGTACCCTCTTTCCTAGTTTATCACAATAAGAATAAAAGGAGCCAGCACTGAAACCTCGATCTGAGTTTTACTACCCGCTAAATTGCTCCCGGAGCAGATCTTTTATCATATTCGAGATAGTAGTGTACTCTACTTGCCTAAGCCCATAGCGAGGTACCCAACATGAAGCCTAGTCTAAAGTTTTATGCATATCACAAGGATTATAGTCATACCACCTTTAAATGCTTTCACTTGTAAGAGAAAATTAAGTCTTTAATTTTCAAAGGGTGCCTCACAGAATTTGTAACTGATATAAAGTACACTCAGAGATTTATTGAGAAAGACCGATGTAAGCGATCATCTAACATGAGCACTAAACCTGAGTTGTTAAAGGTACTTAAGGTTACCCAACCAAAGCACATAGGCCTCGCTCGACCATCACAATTAAAGCCATTGCCAATTTCTTATCTGAATTCACCAATGTCTTCGTAAGTCAATTATTGCTTCAAGATAAGTACAAGTCTAGAAACTTTGCATAACATGACAGAAGTACAAGAGCAATCATTATTGGCTCTGAAATAGAGAAGCCATACTACTATTAAGGGATAGCGCTTGACCTTTTGTTTATTTCGCTGGTTTTCTTTAAAACTTATGTGTTTATAATATGTGTTTAGATTAGTGGGGCACCCAAGGTACCCTAATCCTATTAGTTGCATTTTTTAATTCCCTAAGTCTTCAATGACAACATTCAGGGATCCCGAAATCTCTCGTTCCTTTTAGAGTAGCAATGTAGTGTCATAAAATGATCAATGTCTCTGTTACCGATAAATACATACTTTTTTTCCAAAATACGATGATATATGCTCTTTTATTTTCTTGTTGATTATGGAATATAAAAGAGTATTTGAAATGTTATTCAGTACGAACATGTTCACTATTAAACTAACTTCATGTTCATTGTGTGCAATGTTTATTATGATGCAGTATAATGTCGAGAGATTTGTGTATTCAAGGGCAATCGGGGTACCTGACTTACCCTAGTTAAGACGATCAACTCAAGGTCTAAGCACCAGCAGCTTGCCAGAGTGGTTAGGAAAATGCTTTTATTTGAATGAAATGAGGGAGTGTCAAAAAAGACCCGAGGGCGAAGTACACAGTGGTACCCTAACATCATAAAAATTGTTAAGGTATGCAAGTGCCCACATTGCCATTCTCCTACTTCAACTAAAGTAAAAAGGGAAGAATTTACAAGTAAAGGGTAATCACATGAACCAAATGCTCAAAGTACTTATAGGGATAGACAGTAGCTACCTTGATCACTATCTATATAACTTATTTAGATACAAGCAAATGGCAAATCATGTGCATTTAGACCATCTCACAAAGGGGTAGGTGGTAGCTACCTTGATTACAATCTATATTGCTTACAAATGAATGGCGGATCGTGAGCATTTCAACCATGTTACAGAGGGGAAGATGGCAACTACCTTAATCACTATCTATATTACTTATTTGGTTACAAGTGAATGGCGGATCATAAACATTTTGACCATCTCGCAGAGGGTAGGCAGCAGCTACCTTGATTATTATTTATATTGCTTATTTAGTTTCAAGCTGATAGCGGATCAAGAGGTTTTCAACCATCTCATACAAGACAAGTATATCCAGATGAGTCACCATATTGATGTTGAAACATTATTACTTCAATACAAAGGAAGAGATAGCTCAATGAGTATCAGAGGTGATGAGTTCCCAAGGTACCCTATAAGGAAAATCAAATTTTAAAATACATCATAAAGGCAAAACTATAATAACATCACAAGACAACCATAAAATAAAAGGAGTTTGCAAGTACAACATTCAAGCAGTTCAAGTATCCCGAAAAAATAGAGCAAACTGGAAATAAAGAAAATAATTCCAAGTACATAACCGAAGGCAAGTGCCACAAGCAAGTAGTAGCATCAAACCAAGTTATGTGGTGGGCTGGTTATCTTCATCTCTCAAGATTGGGGATCAACAAAAGTGCTAGAGGTAGTCAAGCACGAATATAGGCACTAGGGGTACATGATAGTGACTTTAGTTAGGGTACCTCTGATGACCTCTATGGGCTCTTAGATCAAGATATGCGAGGTGTCATTTTATCGTCAATTGACTTCATAACAGTCGGCTTATCGACCCACTCCTCCACTTTCGACAACATCGACCCTAGATTAACACTCCACACCTCAGTCATAATACACTCAAAGGCACTATCAATCATATTCCTCAAGGTCACTCACTATACGGGCTTTCTCTTCGGAAACTTCATCAATGTGCTCCTTTAAAGTCTTGATCTCTCAAGCGAGCTTCTCTTTACAAGATCGGCATCTGTGAACCTCACTCTTCAACTTCTCATTCTTTAACTTAACGCTGGGGATAGCAGTGAGAACCTAGAGGCTCTAACTCAACGAATGATACCTCAAGTTAGAATAAAGAGAAGAAGTGAGGAGAAAAGCATAAAGGTATGGCATGAAAAAAATACTCACATTCTAGCTAGCCTTAAGCGCTCGATTATAAAGTTCATCCAAGCTTAACTTATCCATCTCCATGGCCACCTTAGGAGTGATGCTCTTAAAAGTGAAATGAAGGCACTTAGCTAGGTGGGAAACACTCTTGTTGGCCACTAGATTGAGCTCACCCTCAACGAAGCGTCTAAGCAAGAAGAAGAGGAACCTATCTTTTTATTTTCTAAGAAAAGAGCCATGTGACTTCGTCTTTGTGGTCGGGCCTCGAGGAGGAAGGATACCCTTCGATGAGGTGGCACCCTAGGTAACTGAAGAACCACTTCGCAATTGGTTTATGAAAGAGTCAAAATCTTCGTTGGACCAATCTATATCTATCAACTGAGCAGATACAAAGCTTATGAGCAGAAAAAATAGAAGTGTAAGGAGTAAGGAAAACACAAGTTTAGAAAACAAAATACGAGTGACATTGGGGTATCCCCACGACACTATCTACTCATACTTAATTTATCAAAAGAAGTCGATGAGAACCTCTGACCAACCTGTCATATCCTATCCAACTGATCCACACTCAATAAATCACTCTACAAGGCCACAAAACTCGCCTCGTAGCAGCTCACCTTCCTACTTACCTTATAAACAAGGCATTTCCTTTTGATCCATGTAATATATATAAGATTATGAGGATCCTTAGGTAAGGAATGGAAACCAAATATACACAAATACACTAAAAAAAAGGGGGAATACTAAGAGAAAACTAGCATCACCACATAAAAAAAAATGCTAAGAAGAAATGGAATCACCACAAGCAAAAACAATGATGGTTATAAAAAAAATGATGATGATGAGTAGAAGTCAGAACCGCCAAAAAGAAAGAAAATGAAGAAGAAAAAAAAAGAAAAATGAGTTAAAACCAAAGATGCTAGGAGAAAGGAAAAGAAGGAAGAAAATGAAAAAGGAAGAAAATGAAAAGGAAGAAAAGGAAGAAGAAAAAAAATGAGATGCCGAAGCTAAAGAAAAAAGTAAAGAGTTATTGGGATTTCAAATGGAAAAGAAGAATAAGTTGTCGAAATTCTTGTGGATTGGAGGAGAACTCTAAGGATTTCAAAAGGGACAAAACAAAGCATAAGAAGAGGAGTGGCACAAAAAGAAAAAGGGGAGTCACCACTTAAATCAAGGTGAGAGATAGTGTATGTGAGTTAGGGAAGTACATCACTTCAAAATTCAAATTGGAGAGAGAAAAAGAAAAGCCCTAATAACCACTTTTAACATCCCCACATCCCAAGAGCATGGTAAATGTAAAACCAAAAACAAAAAAGAAAAAGAGAGAGAAAAAAAAAGGTCATTTTGTGTAGGGAGACAGTGGCCATATTAGAGTAGAGGTATCCGAGATAGCCAAGGTACCTTTTTTTTCCCTAACAGTCCATGAAGGAGAATCGAATTTTGCCACGTGTCTTTCGCAATTCCTCTACGAGTTTCTTTTGCTTCAACTACTTTCGCCAAAAGAAACCAGAGGAATGTTGTTTAGAGAAAAAATACAAGCTTAATGACAGAACGACACGTGTGGATGTGAGGTTTTATAATTACGAGAAATCATTTGGAGGTACCAAACTTACACTGGGTACACATGATAATCATGCTGGTAAGTGGGGTACCCCATGTCAAAAGTGATGTGGATAAAGAAATTGTTTGGAATATTAGCTGAATAACATATCTCCATCGCCCAAAAGAAAATATTTGATGTGGCAAAATCAAATAAGGAATATCTTGTTGGAAAAGAAAGGATAGTTGGTTGTCATACCTGCAAAAAGTAAAAGACAACACACCCAGGATAGTGGTCCTCCAGACAGCCTTTACTTAGGTATTCAGGACCACCATGCAGAATGCGCTACATGTAAAAGAGAACAAACCATGCAAATAATGACCAAATTGCTCTCCAACCATACTCCCAATGCTTTAAATGAATAAAGAAGCCAAATAAATGGCATATTCTTTAGGGCTAACCAATAAAAATTCTCCAAGTTTAAGGCAACCAGGTCACCCAGGGCACTCTATATAAAGGCGCTCAGGTTCTATTTTTCTCACTCATTAATACTCACAACAAAATACAAAAAAAAGGGGCTCAAACTTTCTTCAACCTCCAACCACCATTGTTAAGGCGAGCAAGCTCTTAACACCCAAAATATTGTCCATAAACGGACTTGAGCGTTGGAGTGCGGTTACCAACCACCATCGGCTCCACCTCTAACCTCAACTCTTCAATTTGCAGGTTAAATACAGCTCAACAAGTCAACCCTCACTCTAGATGCCAAGTCTCCCAGAGCTCTCTCACTTCCTCCTTCACTCTCGACCTTCCTCCAAACCATCTCAAATAACACACCCTAAGCTATGCGAGGCATCCATGTTATCCTTAATACAAATTTTATTGTGTTTAACTGGATTTTAGTTATTTTTCCTTCATACCCAAATCTAGGTTAAAACAAGATTTATTTATTCAAAACATTCTTTAACTTACATTTCTTTTTTTAATATGATTCATTTTATTTTCTTTAATATGATGAATGTGAACCCTTTATTCTAGGAGTTGATGATTGTGGGCGAGACAATTGATGCCATATTGCCATGCATCAACTATCGGAACTGCCTACTTTTATCATTTATCATATGATGTCCTGCCTCTCCCTAAAACCGGTAGCTTGAACTAGTATTTTGTCAAGGAGATGGAACCGATTTCGTATTTCATTCGCATCTTGGTTTTCGACACAAATTACTTCTTTATGGGAGAGAGCAGGTTGGATTACCCAAATTTTAGCTTGAGGATGCAACAAGAAAATTTTACTAAAACTATAAAGAAATTCATGGAATTTATGGATACTTCCCTGTTTCAGTTTTGCAAGCTTAAGCTTTTCATACAAAAGTAGAGACCATTAGTAAGTCTTGTGGATATTGAAATTTCTTTGAGAAATGGATAAGATTAACCATAAGAAATGAGGTGAACGAGTTACACTTTCAGGTCATGCTACATGAAATTTCTTTGTACATTATGCCCCAGACAATCTTTTATGGTAATTCAGAAACAACTTTATAGCTAGTTTGATGTTTGTTGTAGGAGCCTTCATATATTTATGGCTCTTACTATAAGGTTACATTCTCTCAAACGGGTAGATCTCTTCAGAGTCTGTACAAGTGAATAAATGGTCCAAAAGTTTACTAGTCAGTGCCCCTTACTTGAAGATTTGTGTTTTTTTTTTCTTTTTAGTGGGCTTTGAAGCATCTGTGTGTCCCTAAGGCTCCTAATGTCAGATTATGCAGACTTACTCATCTACTGGTGAAATTAAAATTGAAATAGTTGAAATTGTTGTTCCAAGTCTTCAACAGTTAACCCTTCATATATTTATCTCTATATGTTTTTGGTACATCAAGAACGCACAAGACGTTTTCATTAAAAATTGTCTTGCTGGTCAAGGTTGATTTCAAATAGTGAAAAAAATTTGAGAAACACTTATGGCACATTAACTAATTAGCAATCGAAATAGACTGAAATAGGAAATTAAATTCAAAATAAATTATTTACTTTACCTATAGGAAATCAGAATAGGAGTTGTATTGTGATTAATCTTATTACTTTATCTTAGAATTAAAATAAATTATTACAAATTACTAAAATGACCTTATATGATTATTTCATTATTTGTTATTATAATTGTGATTATTATTAATCAAAATCATTAAGGAGATTACCAGTTTCCCCCTTACTATAATTAATATATACCATTTATCCCCCTATTGCTTTTATAATAGCCAATAACCCCCCTTACAGTATAAATTTATAATATTACCCTTATTTTCAAATACAGTTTTATTTATATTTATTATAAATTAAATAAATCATATGAATAGAAACTAAATAAAAAAATTTAATATTAAAAAAAAGAAATATATGTTTTGATGTGAAAAAAATTAATAATAAAATTTTTTTTCTTGTACTTTTTTATTTTGTGAACATTTTCTTATAATAAATATTTTATAATATTTCAAAATTAAATGTAAAAGTACAAAAAAATATTTTATTATTAATTTTTTTCGCATCAAAACATATATTTCTTATTTTTAATACTTAATTTTTTATTTTAATTTTCATTTATGTGATTTATTCAATCTATAATAAATATAAATCAAATTGTATTAAAAAATAAAGATAACATTGTAAAATTATGTTGTCAGAGCGGTTATTCGCTATTATAAAAATAATAAAGGTAAATGTTATATATTGATTATAGTAAGGAAAAATTTGACAATCTCTTAATAAAAAATTTAGTTATTAATCATTATATATAGACAATAAAAGAAAATTATATATACGTGTTTATAAATCATTGTCATACAACAACTTCAGTGATTTTCGAAGCAAGTTCAAGGTTTTCGCCCAACCGTACTTTGAGCTTGAGGGCGCCTGTTAAAGAACCAATTAGCCCATATGTTAAGCGATCAGACAGCTCACTTTCAAATAAGCCCAGTGTTGTGCCATTGCCTGAGCTGTAGAACAAGTAATCAGAAAAAGTATCAGCTAGCTCAAGAATGAAGAAAGTGTATCAAGATGGCTGTAGAAGATGAGAATTTGTCCTTATAATTGATTGTACAACGTCAAACCATCTAGCACTGATGATGGTTTGACTTAGATGTAGGGCTTAGCTTTTTTGGATGGCTAGATTTCGTTCTAAATTACTTGGAGAACACACATGAGCTTGTAGTTATACACTTGTTGTCACATCAAGCTTTAACCAATTAATGAAAATCAATCTTAGTCTCAAAAAATAACTCAACAAACCCCATGTGAGTTCAACTTCGCTGGTTAATTACTTTAATATTGCTGTTGGCTCTGAAGTTGAGGGTGGCTAGCTAGCTCCTTATGCTCATCAATTAATGTGACTCTTCCACTCTTCTTAAACTTTTCCCTTTCCTTTTCATTTTTCACTTTTATTTTTTGGATCGATTTATTTTTTATTAGAAATGTTCACACATTTTAAAATACAAATTAATTTGCGGCTAGACCATACTATTTATTAATAAAATAATACTGCATTGTAGCTAAACAATATAGTCTCAATTCTGCTATTTAAAATCAGGGCATATGTCTGAACTATAAAAGGATTATATACTTAATTGCTTTTTTTTTTTATGAAAATCTTAAAATGATAAAGTATGTTTCGCATGCATATAATGAAAAGAACTCATTCTCGAATATTAGCTTGTAAGATAAGAAGAGGGAATGCCTGTAAACCCACTGCCAAACCTCAACTTAGTGGCTTGAGATTTTGCATAGTTGTTGGTGATCAAATGTTTTGATTTTGATTGGGTACAATATTTAATTATGATAGAAAATTATCAGTAACCGTCCACTTCAGATTCCACAAGAAAAGAGTTCTGAGGCTGCTGCAATGTTATGCTAATGCTAATTGTCCCAAGCTTGCCTATAGTGTTTGACAGACACTGAAAATTAAATGCCTGTGAAATAAATAGGTTTCTTATAAATATTCTTTTTATAATTAACACTTTGAGCATATAAAAAATTATGAGCAATAATATATATAGCATGATCATTACACCTATATGATGTCGATGAAAACCAACTGATAAAACTATGAGAATGCCCATTAATTACTGAATGGTCCACAGAAATTAGATGATTTGTGATTATTCTTTTCATAAAAATATATGTTCATTGCACACTGAAAGATTTGCTGATGGGGCAATCTTTGACAGCTGCTATACCTCTTTCTATGTGTATTGGAGTTGCAAGGTACAAAAATTGTCTTAATTTCTAAATAATTAGGTCCTATCTATCTATCTATCTATTTATCTATTTATTTATCTATCTATCTATCTATCTAGCTATATATATGACTCCCATCCAAGTAACAATCATTAGAGTGTCCATATGATTTCACTTTCTTTTAACAGCAATTTCGATTGAGGATTTCAGATTTTTAGTTTAATAAGAATGGAACCATACTTGTTCCAGTGATAAACCCTTTATAAGAAAGACTTTAAAATAAAATAAAATTTCTTAAATTTCATGCCTCACCATCGCTTAAAAGAGTTTTGTGGGGGGGTTAACATATACATAAACATATATATATATATATATATATAAATTAAGGGACTTCTCACTAAACAATCAATTTTTTTTTTATTTGGTCTAAGGGGGTCATAGGGTTTTTGTTCTCTATCCTTCCGCATCACAATTTACAATTAATGAAATTCCCCAAAAAAAAAATTAAATATACGTAGCTTACGCATTAGTTGTTTATTTTTATATTCTAACAATTATATATAGATAAGAATAATTAGAAGATAACTTAAACGAGAGTGATAGAGTGAGGGATGGCGAAATGAGTAATAGTAAAGTTAGAAAATAGTATGAAAAAGAAAAAGTTGAAATATTGCATCCATCAAGAACAGATCACCAAAGATTTTAAATATGCCAAAAGACTAGATGCGATTGATTAATAAAACTTATTTTCAACAAATAAATTAATAAATATGAAGCTGATCAAATCAAAACACACATTTTCAACAATTATATTAATAAATATTGAGCTGGCCAAATAAAAATACATATTCTAAAATAGTCTAACAATGTGGCTTCAAATATTTATATGTTAAGAATGTGAATTTACAAAAGATTTTCCTGGAAATAATTGAAATCCTGGATTTTCAAGCTGAGATGAAGAATTCTAACTATTGCTTAGATGGTGGATAAAACAAAAGAGCCTTAATTAATATTAAACTATTGTCTTTTTTTTTCCTTATTTTTGTTTCGTACTTTCCTTAGTTGAAGACTTCACAGAGGGCCATTAATTTATGTAGTAGCTATGTGTGCAAGAACAAAAGACTAATTATAAGGGTCAGTCTTAGGGACTGCTATTCAAATAACGGTTTCGATTTTAAATGCTTTTTTTTTCCCTGCTGATTCAAGAAGTATTTTGTTTTTGGTTGTGAATTATAAAAAGTATTTTTTTAAAATAATTTTGAGATCCTAAAAACGTTTGCTATTTATTATGAATTTGAAATTACTAAACTAGATATTAGTGTACATATGTTCCAAATTAATCGCGATAAAAGAATCTTGCTTAAAATCAATTAAGTAAGTAATTCTTTAAATTTAATTATATTAAAAAAAAAAAGCAAGTTCAATGGTGAAACATGTCAGTGCAATTGGTCACAGTTCGACAACGAAGCAAGACTATGTTACATTATCCCAAGACAAATCATTTGTTTCACATGCTGCAACTTTTTTATTTTGGGTGACAATTTAAAATTAATGTTAATTACATATAGTGTAACATAGCAGGACCCATGACAACAGTCAACAGGAAAATTACAAGATGCTCAACGGTGAGATTGCTTTTACGGAGTGCTGTAGAAGGCAAGCATACGGTGGTGGAAAAATCATCATATGGTAAGATCATAAATTTACTCATTTGAGATCATAGTTTTGGATTAAACACTTAACTATGATACAGACTGGTACCAACAAAACATTGGATGCGCTTTTAAGTCTCAACAAAATGAAAAATGAGCAAAACAACAAAACTTGCAGGAATTAGGAAATATAGTGAAACGGACATTAATTTCTTGTTGACATCATCTGATGGGGAAAAAAAAGCACATGAAATAAAAACTTCAGCGCCCAATTTCAATGCTTGAATTAGTTATGAAGGGTTCACTGGAACAAGGAGCAGACGAGGCAGGCGCTTGAAATATAGCCACTGGCATTTTGGAAGGAAGATTTGGCGTCTTTGTCTCAAAATTGAGAACTTGAATAGCTTGTCTTATGGAGGGTCTGCAATTACAATCAGGGTGAGCACACCAGAGTCCAACGATCATCAAGCACTCCAGTTGTTGCTCATCAAAGTTCACATCCAATCTCTCATCAGCTCCGGAAATAAGCACCCCTTTTCCGTAAAGATCCCACACCCATTCTACCAATCCTATTTCAGGATTCTCTTTCATATAGTCTGTCGATTTTCTTCCCGTAGCGATTTCTAAAGCAACTACTCCGAAGCTGAATACATCAGACTCTTTACTAGCCCTGCCAGTGCTGATGTACTCAGGAGCCATATAACCTAAAGTCCCAGCCAGCCCAGTTGTCTGAGGACCTAGCTCATGGTCCATCAACCGTGCCAACCCAAAGTCACCTAACTTGACATTAAAATCAGTATCCAACATTATATTACTAGATTTGATATCTCTATGCACCACACATGTTTTCCACTCTTCGTGAAGATAAAGCAGGGCAGAGGCCAAGCCAAGAGATATTTTGTACCTTGTAGTCCAAGTAAGAGGAGTACTGGTGCTCTTCTTGCTGAAGAGATGAAAATCAAGGCTACCATTTGGCATGAACTCATACACACGCAGGAATTCACCTCGATCGTGGCACCAACCTATAAGTTGCAAAAGATTTCGATGTCTCAACTGGCTACAAGTCTTCACCTCGGTTATGTACTCCTTTTTACCTTGTTTTGATCCCCTTGAAATTCTTTTAACAGCAACAACAGCCATGTCTAAGTCAATTAAGATGTCCCTATAAACGGCACCGAAGCCTCCTTGACCCAACTTTCTCTCATCTGAAAAGTTGTTGGTTGCCGAGGCAAGATCCTTGTATGAAAATTTTCTTGGTCCTGCATCTCTTGAAAGGTCATCATTTACCCAGGTAAAGGTCTCTGTCTCTGTCTCTTTCTCTTTACTTTGCTTCCATTTCCACAGCATTAAAATTCCCATTATCACAACTCCACCAATTGAAACACCCACAACAACTTTTATTTTGATGGTCTCTCTTCCATTTATTTCCTTGACATCCAAAGTTGAATTGAATTCCCATGATTTAAGAACGTGACGCTCTGTGAATTGGCCCGTTGAAGCTGAAAACCCAATTTTGACCCACTGAGGTAAAACCTTCATAAGATCAATTGTATAAAACAAACTAGTATTTTCCTGAGAGTACTTGGAGTTCTCTCCATAACTCCAAGACACACTCAGATTTTTAGTAGTAGAATTATAGTTAATCTTTACATGAGCAGTATCTCCACTGTGAAAGCTAGCATTCCAGCGAGTGTAAACAGATGAAAAAATGGAGCAATTGTTGATCCCCACATGGTCCTGAACATTACTAGGATCCCATTCAGGGTTTGAAAAAGAGTCAAATTCAACTAGAACAATCGGGGATGATGACAACATAGCAGTTGTGGTGTTAAATAGCCCCAAGAAGCCACCAGGTGAGTTCCAAGGGATTTGGAAACCCACTGAAGCAAGGAAAAATGCAATCCCATGCCCATAAGTGCTACGATTTAGTGTATCAACTATGAAGGAAAATTGGGTGTTGAAGTCAGAAAGTTTTCTTGTATCAGAGTCCCAGAGGGGCAACTTCTCAGCATATGTAGCCCAACCAACACGGCTTAAATAAGTGGATAAACTTAATTCAATGGCTCCGGAAGAAGGTGCAGCATCTCCTTCGTAGACTATATTTTTTGTGTCTGGATCAAAACGGGAAAACTTGAAGTGAATTGAAGTACCTAGGGGAGGAAAAACAAGAAAGAAAACGGTTAAGAAAAGTAAACCGCACAAGCCACTGATCAATGTAGCCATGGCAGGGAGATATGGCATGATCAAATCAAAGACTCAGTCTTAAATTTATCCTATAAAGGGCCATTCAGGTATCGTGTTCTATATTTTGATGTTCACGTTTCAACTACTAATAATTTATATTCGGAAGACTTAAATGAGAATGAGTGCCATACCTGATTTAAAAAAATATGGTATATGAAAAATGAAAGATTTTTTTGCTGATTTTATATTCCGCAAAACAGCATCAGCTTTTCAATTCAACTATGCACAACAAACAATTATATTAAATAATCTTATAACGACATCTCAGTCTAGATATATTAGAAATCAGAGAATTCAAAAAATATTAGGGTAAAGTTCAGCGCACCTCAAATGAATTGACATAATTCGGTTTACCAAAATCCCAAATCCATCTCCTCCTTGAGCTCTCCTCCATGTTAATTGATGAAAGTTTGCTGTTTGATGGGCTGATTTTTTATTACAAATCAGGTAGTGAGGGGCGAAGGTATGAGGGTACAGCCCGGGTTAGCGTTTTGGGGAAAAACAAATAAATTAATTATAAATTGAATCTTTCTAAAAAAACTTATGGTAAAAAAATAAAAATGTAACCAATAATTAAAGTCAACATCTATTTTCCCGATCGCAAAACTCATCCAGGTCCCTAAGTAATCGATCCAATTGTCCAAAATTTAAAATCCCCAAATCTAAATTGATCAAGTCATTAAGTTGTTACTTCATGAAAGACGCCCAGCCGCTGCTGCACCCGCATGTGCAGTCTCTCGCCGCACCTGAAATCCTAATGCTGAGTCTCTCGATACAGCGCCTGCTATGATGGTCTCTCACCAGTCATTTTGTATTTTGAACTTTATTGTATAGAATAGATAATAGATTAATAAAATATGATAAATGATAATGATGACATACAAAGTCGAATCTTCTGATTCATCTTCTTAAAATTATAAAACAATTGGTATAGTAATAATTAATAAAGAATGACTCATTCTGAACGAGTAAATGAATAGAATAATAAAATAATTGTGCATGCTTACTATTCTCAAATTATTTATTAACTTATACTTTTGTCAAATTTTTTATAAAATAATTAATAATTCTCTAATGTATTATTATTTCAAATTCAATGTTAAGTATGCTAATTTTTTTTTTTAAAGACAAGTAGGTGACAATCAATCATCCACCAAGTCTTTATCTCCATCTGAAATTAATGTGCCAGATTCCCGTCAACAGCATACTTCTAAGTCTCAAAGGGTTGAAGTTGAAGAAACTATAAGTACTTAGCTAGAATGTAATTCTAGATTACGTAATCAAATAGGGATATATACAGTGAATCAACGTGATAATATTCGAAGGGAGTACATTAAAATGGAACCATGTTAGCCTAAACTACGAGATTATCCACTAACTAATGATGGCAAACAAGACTGTAGATTTCAATATCATTAGGTTAAAAAGTTTCGTGGCTTGAGTACTCTGAGGTAAAAGATAATGTTTTTTGCTTTCCATGCTTCATTTTTTATGAAATTCCATGAACATTCCAAAATTCATTATTAATGGTTTCCAAATGATTGTAGTTTGGCTGCTATGATTTGTTGGTGTTTATGGTTGAATAGAAATAACAAGGTTTGGAAAGGTGTCAATGGGAGGGTCCAGTCGGTGCTGAATGTGGCTGGTCAAAGCTTATTTTTTTGGCAGCAAGCCCAAAAGAATGACTTTTTTCCCCCTCCAATGCCTGTTTCTTCAGCTCATGGTTCTGTTTGTTGGGAAAAGCCGGGCTCTGGATGGTACAAATGTAATGTTGATGCTGCTCTAGTTAGGCCAAAAGGGTTGATTAGCTTTGGGGCTGTAATTCGGTCAGCTGGGGGTGAGTTTATTGCGGCAAAAAGCGACATCTTGCCTGGTCGCTTTGACCCTCGTGAAGCTGAAGCTCTTGGTGTTAAAGAAGCTCTCAGCTGGCTAAAGAACTTCTCCTTTAAGTCTGTTGTGTTAGAAATGGATAGTTTACTAGTCTTTAATGCTTTACATGATAAGTGTGACTATCCAAATGGGTTTGGTTCTATTATTGCCGATTGTAGAGCTTTGGCTCAGTCTCTAGGAGAAGTGGCGTTCTCTTTTGTTCGTAGATCTGCGAATTCCGCTGCCCACACTGTTGCTCGGGTGGGGAGTTCTTTGTCAGGTTCGGGAGAGTGGAGTTTTGTTCCTCCTCCCTGGTTATGTAATTCCTTGGCTGTTTAATGAAATTCTTCCTTTCAAAAAAAAAAAAGTTGGAATAGAGTCAACATTGGAAAAAAAAAGTCTTTTTTTATAGCATGAAGGGGGTTCCACTTTCTCATCATAATAAAAATATGTAAAGTTGGGGCTACTTGAGGAACTCAATTCAATACATTAATAGATTAAAGAATACTTTATCTTCACAGCAAGTTTTAGAAAATAGGCTCCAATTGAAGACCTTAATTATTACTATTAGATGGTTAGCAATGCAAGCTTCTGCATTTAGAGGTCATGCTGAATTAATTACTTTGAAAAATCGAGGAAATTTTATAAACCTGATAAAGCATTTGGCAGAGTAAAGTAAAGAAATTGCTGAAGTTATCTTAGAAAATGCTGCATCATATGTTAAAGTATACATCATCTGACATTCAAAAAGAGATTTCATACATTCTTGCAACAAAGTGCGAGACAAGATATACAAGGGACTTGTAGATGGTAAGTTTTACATTCTAGTAGATGAAGCACTTGATGAATCTGATAAAGAGCAATGACTATCATGTTTAGGTATGTTGATTGTGATGCGTTTATATTCGAGAACATTGTTTGAAGTTGTCATTGTCATGGAAACTACAACAGTAACATTGAGCAAAGAAATATGTAATGTCATTGCACGATATTACCTTTTAGTTGAAGACATCTGAGGGCAAGGGTATAATGGTGTGGTGCTAGTAACATACAGGGTGCATGGAATGGATTGCGAGCATTATTTTTGAAAGATTGTCCATATGCATTTTATGTACATTTGTTTTACATATCAACTACAACTTGCAATTGTTGCAACATCTAATAATGTGCCATATGTATGGCTTTTCATTTTAACATGGGGTTCGATTGCAAATGTTATGACTTCCTCTACTGAACATCTTTTTGAGTTGAAATCTATTTGGAAAGTTGAAATCGTAGATTCAACAGCTTCAGGAGAAGTTCAAATTGGTACAAGGGCCAATCAAATTCATACTTTGCAATGATGGAGCTACTCGGTGGAGCTCTCATTTTCGTCCTGTCAGCAGGTTGCTTAGTGTTGTTCGGAAAGATCTTGGGAAGTTGTTAGAGTGTGAGGCTAAAAATGTAAAGGTGCTTTTGAATCAATGACATATTTCAAATTTGTGTTTATTTTTCATTTATTAAATAAAACTTTGGGGTAAGTGATTTACTTTGTCACGTAATACAAGTGAAATCTCATTACATTTTAAATGTTATGCACTTAGTCTCAACTACAAAAAAAATTAAAAAAAATTAAAAAAATCTTTAAAGGTTGCCCGACAATAGTTGGAAAAATTTTTATTTTGTGAAAAGGATGAGATATATATGCCTCCTATGAGAGTTCGCCATATGAAAGGCACAAGATGTTCTTGTCAACAAAATGATTATATTACAGTTGTGCATTATTATCATTAGGGTTTATTTAAGTGTAACACCCTAAATTTAACATGTGCAAAGCACTTGGTAATAAGAGGTTACTTACAAAACAAAAACCTTACACAAAATCACGAACTGAAATACCTCAAATTTTATTAAACAGATCAACAATTCCACAACTCAAATACTTGACATTTTCTCCCAAGTCATAAAAGTAACAAACGTCTCAAAACTCTTTAATTACAAGTTCAAAAGACCAATAAGCTTCAAGGTTAAAGAAATTCATCCTTCTTTTATTCAACTTATCAAAAGTAAATAAATCTCTAGCTCCAAAGATAACCACACTTCTGAACCAACCACTCAATCTACAAAAAGTAATAGTGAGAGGTGAGTCGTCAACTCGGTAAGTAAAATCATTCCTAACACACTAGGGGTATCTGATGCCAAAAGTATTGCAAGTCTTTTTTTATCGATAAGTATATTAAAAACATAAATTTTACAAAATGACAAATTATAACAGAAGGGACAAATTCATAAATGATTCAAACTGTCAAAAAACATCATTAATCACAAAAATAAATTATATAATATATATAAATACATGAATAAAATATTAGCTCATGTCACACAGTGTCACCCAAACTCCCGATGACCCGGCCAGAATAAAATCAAAATCAAAATATCATGTGCACACTCAAAATAGAAACCCAATACTGGTACAGAACAAATATATATATATATATATATATATATATTTCTGGTGGTGACTTGTTTTAAAACAAATAAGAAATCATTTGGAACAGATTCAATGTTCCCCAAATTTTGATCATTATCACCATCAGACTCAACTTCGTTATCGGAATTATTTTCCAAATGTTTTTGTAAAAGAAGTTGAATAGTTTGAGAATCGCATTTTTATTTTTTTTTCAAATCATTAATCTCAAGTTTAATATCTTTAATCTCTTTTTGAATAAAAAGGATTAGGTATCCATACCTAATAAAAAGCAATTTTAATGCAGGATTAGCAAGAATGGAAGTAGGATCGAAGGATGGATGTGCTTTCAAGACAAATTTATAACTTCAGATTAACAAAACAAATAATGAAATGATTGTATACGCGGTTGGTCAAATTTTATTAATTACTTGAAGTACGTGGCTTGTTACCCACAGTACAGACCAGACCAACGCCCATTCGGGTTCGCCTCTGAAATTTACGTCGTAGGGTTTCCCGCCGATATACTCAAGCAATTTTAATTACCAAATAGTTATTAAATTCTTTAAACGCGGTTGTTCACTTTTAATATTATTTTACCAAATATAATTTAGATTCTTTAGCAAGCCTAGCAACACATACATCTAAGGCTTGGGTACATACACAGTACCAGATCCGGATCCCGAAAATGGTGCTCTGAAGAAGGAGGGAGAAGAGAAATACAACCGAGGGGAGAGATCCGGTCTCTATGTCTCGGAGGAATGTAACAAATTATATGGCAGATCTGATAGAGATCAGTCTGCAGAACATGCTTTAAATTTAAATTGCTAAAGCATTTATTTAATTTAAAGCAATTTAAATTTAAAGCACTTTCTGCAGACTGATCTCTATCAGATCTGCCATATAATTTGTTACATTCCTCCGAGACATAAAGACCGGATCTCTCCCTTCGGTTGTATTTCTCTTCTCCCTCCCACTCATACTGTCCGAATGGAACAGTAAAATCAGTTTTGTAACGGTCACTTGCATGAATTTGAATTTGCCAAAAACCCGATTTCATATCAAATTTTGAAAAAATGAAAGAAGAATGGAGTTTTTGAAGCAAATCCTTTTTATTAGGTATGGGATACCTAATCCATTTTAAAGCCTATAAAAAACACTTTCGTGAATTTAGAGAACTTCCTTATAAGAAACCTTCGAGACCTTATAGGAAACCCAATTTCTCTAAAAGGAAAGAATTTAGAACCAAACCTAAAACCCCTTTTAATTACAAAGATGCCATATGTCATAAATGTGGTATCAAAGGCCATACTGCAAAATACTGCCGTATGAATAGAAAACTTCATGAGCTTGGTCTTGATGATGAAATCGGAGGATTGTGTTATACTGTTCAGAGTTTTGTGTTTAAAGATTTGTGTTTTATTTTAATTTCTCGTTTGTGTGGTGAATTGCTTATTGGTTGTTAGTCCCGTCTTAGGATAAGTTTTCCGCATAAGGCTGTAAATCCATACCTGTAGCCATACTGACAGAACCTAGAATACTGCATAGGTTTTACCTATGAATCCTCTGCTCGGTAGAGTATCGTCCTTTTCTAACTCTTCTTCTGGAATGACTAGTGATTCAAAGAATGTTGTGAATTCGGAAGAATTTATAATCGAAGATTTCAACAAAGCAATTGATAATTGGGAATTACCAAAGGTCAATAAAGATATGATTTACAAAAAAAAAAGCTTGATTTTTTAAAGAATGATTATGTTATAAAAACTGAAGAACGTGATATAACTCTTTCAAAGCCTTTTGAGACAATTCATTTGTTTTCCAAAAAATCTTTAAAGAAATTAAGGGAAAAGAATTTTAATTATATTCACATTGGTTTAATTCAAGTAGGAATAAAACCATTGACCAAAGAAGGCCTTCACACTTCTATTTTAACTGTCCTTAGAGATGGTCGATTCATCTCTTTTGATGATTCTTTGCTAAGTAGCATTGAATCCAGTCTGTGTAAAGGTCCAATTTCTTTTGATTGTTATCCAAATATTACCATTTCTCTTAAAGACAAAAACATTTTGAAAAGTATGATTTTACAAATTAAAACCCACAATTACAACATGATTGAGGGATCTGTCCCAGTTGCATTAATTTTTAAAATTTCTTACAAAGCAATGATTTCTGCATTTAGTACACAGCACAAATTCTAGTAAAAAAGAGATGAAACTCTTCTCTTGCAGACTGACTTGTCCAAAGCCAATACTGTCATTCTGCAGTATTTTAGGTTCTGTCAATATGACTACAGGTATGGATTTACAGCCCTATGCGAAAAACTTATCCTAAGACAGGACTAACAACCAGTAAGAAATTCACCACACAAACGAGAAATTAAAATAAAACACAAATCTTTAAACAAAGAATTTAGAACCAAACCTAAAACCCCTTTTAATTACAAAGATGTCATATGTCATAAATGTGGTATCAAAGGCCATACTGTAAAATACTGCCGTATGAATAGAAAACTTCATGAGCTTGGTCTTGATGATGAAATCCTTTCCAAAATCTCCTCTCTTCTTATAGAGTCTTCTGACTCTGAATCTTCCTTATCGGGAGATAGTGACCCTCTCCAGGTCGATGAGTTGATAGATTCGGATACCTCTGCATCTAGCAGTAGTGATTCTGAATTAGATTCTTATTTAAAGAAAATCAATGTTTTGACTAAAGACCAAGAAATTTTTCTTGAACTTGTAAAGCATATTTCTGATCCTGTTCTTCAAAAAGAATATCTTGATAAACTTTTGAAAACATTGGATTTAAATAAAGCTGAAACTTCTAAAGTTCCAATTCTTAAAAAGAATTCTTATGACCTTACTGAGATTTTGGGTAATAAGAAAGCCAAGAAACCAATCCCCAACATACAAGATCTTCAAAAAGAGATTAAAGATATTAAACTTGAGATTAATGATTTGAAAGAAAAACAAAAATGCGGTTCTCAAACTATTCAACTTCTTTTACAAAAACATTTGGAAAATAATTCCGATAACGAAGTTGAGTCTGATGGTGATAATGATCAAAATTTGGGGAACATTGAATCTATTCCAAATGATTTCTTATTTGTTTTAAAACAAGTCACCACCAGAAATATATATATATATATAGATCTATCTTTAGCACGCCTGCGAGTTATCAGCCGATATACTGGATTGACTTAATCGGAGGGTTTAATCTTTATTAGGGTTATGCTTTGGAACGCGGTTGGTTAAATTTTATTATTTTACCAAGTATAGTTTAGATTCTTTTTAGCAAACCTAGCCACAAACATACATCTAAATGCCAGGGTGCATACACAGTACCAGATCCGGAATCCGGAAATGGTGCTCTGAAGGAGGAGGGAGAAGAGAATTACAACAGAGGGGAGAGATCCGGTCTCTATGCCTCTGAGGAACGTACAATTTTTATGGGAGATCTGATAGAGATCAGTCTCCAATGCATGCGTAAAATTTAAACGTGCATACAGAAATTAAAATTGCTTTAAATGAAAATTGCGGAAAATTTAAAGTACAGAAATTTAAACGTGCATGCTTTGAATTGCTTTTAAAATAAATTACAATGCTTTAAAATAAAATTAAAATTAAATGCTTACATTGATTGCGTTTTCTTTGTATGAGAGAAAGGGAAATTATGGAAATTAATCTGAAGACAGGAAAATTTTTCCTTTGTCTTCTGATTCCTGATTCCTATTCCCGAGAGAGAGAGAGTTTTAGAGAGAAGGAAGAGAAGGAGTAAGAGAAGAGAGAGAAATCCGAAATCTAGAATCTGAGGAGTCTATAGTCTTCCTTCAAATTATATACATAGGACTTTGAACTGTAGACTGTAGCGGGATTGTGAGTGCACAGTAAACTCTTGAACTCTGCACTGTAGACTGTAGCGGGTTTTTGAGTGCACAGTAATTACTGGAACCTTGCACTGTAGACTTTGTAGACTGTTGCTTTGTACATACAAAATACATACATAATACAATACGGGTGAAGAGACATGTGCGCTCTCACTTGTGTCCAGTGGACCACCCGGAATAAATTAAAATTGTTTTCTTCTTTTTTTTTTAAGTACAAAATTGTACATACATATAAATAGGCAAAACTTTAATTCTATTTTAATACATCTTTAATGCTTTATAGGAGAGAAAATGCCGAAGCAGTCATCTTCATTTTCATCACCAAGAGAGATAAAAGGTTCTTCATCTGCCGAGGTGCTTGAGGAGGAACTTGCAACTGACGTCTCTGATCTTGTGGCGAGAAGCTGTTGCATGACTTTAAAATACTCTTCTTCAGTTTTAGCACTGGCTAAAAGAGATTTGGCTTTGGATTTTTTGGTAAGGAAAGTTTGTTGGGCTTTGGATTCTTTGATGGTCGGGGGCAGAAATCCTTTTGAACCAAGCCAATTTTGGACAAGGGTTTCAGTTAACTTAGTTTTTTCATCAAATTTTGACCACCATTTTACTTTGAAGGTTCTTTGAATAAGGAGTTGTTTTTCTTGGGTATGAAATCTGAAATTCCACATCTATACCCATGGAAGGAAGAGATTTATACAGAAACAGAGAAAGGGAGAAAATCTTTTCTCTGAGTCGGTTGGGGTATAATGGGTTTTGAAAAGGTTCAGGCAATGGTTGGCATTTGGAGTTAAGATTTGTGGTGTTTGGCCAAAATAATTCCACCATTGTTGGAACCAGTTTGGAAGGTTTTGGACGGTTATTTTTGAGTTAAAGAAAAATAACCATGAATGAGACTTTTTTAGGTTTTGTAAGAAAAATGTGTTGAACCAAGCTTGCTGGTAGTCCCAATAGGAGTAAACCAAACAGTGTGGTAAACGCATTTGAAAATTTAGAGGGAAAGATCTGAATTTATGGAGTTCGTCACCCCACTGGTTTGGACTTAAAACTTTTAAAATTGTGGCCGTGGAGTAAGCCGGCTTTGAATGGGTTTCACTGAGAAAGAAATGTTTGAATTTTACAGACTCAGTGGCTTCTAAAATGCTTTGGTAATAAGACTGGGGCTTTGTTAAATCCCATGGTTTGAAAAACCAGCATTTAGGGAAAAACTTTAAAATTGCTTGAAAAGGATCAGTATGGTAAAATCCATCTTCCATAGTTAAAACATTTTGAAAATGGGTTTTATCAAACCAATCAGAAGTTTTCTTTGAAGGTGTCGGCTGGGAAAGAACAATCTAAGAAGATAAACTTTCACCAGAAAGGACAACATTTTGGCTTTGGGAAGAAGGTTTTGTAATTTCTTTAGAAATTGGTTTTTCTTCCTCAGGATCTGAGAAAGGGCTTTAGATTTTGAAATGCCTTGCAAGGCAAGCATGAGCTCAGGGGACTTTGTAATGGATTCCATCCACTCTTTGACTTGTTGTTCAGAGGAGATGGATTTGTATTAGGTTCCTTGTTCTTTTTCAACCATTTCAATCCAAGATTTAATAGGCATGGCTGAGGATAATAATTTTTCTTTGGAGGGAGTAGATTGGGGTTCTTTGGAGGTTTTTTGAGAATCAGTGTCTTTGGCAATGCCTTTTCCTTTGTCTTTGTGCTTTGGCGGCATTATCTGTTTTGAAGAAATTCACGAGTTAGAAAATCAGGAACAGAATTTTTATCTCCTTTAATAAATTCAATATCAAAATCAAAGACACTCAGAATGGCTTGCCATCGTGCAAAAATTTGTTTTGATGCAATATTTTGAACATCTTTTTCTAAAACATGTTTTGCAGCTTTGCAATCAATTCTAAATAAAAATTTTTGATTTAATAAATCACTTTGAAATTTTGAGATGCACAAAACTATGGAAAGAATTTCTTTTTTGATAGTAGAATAATTCTTTTGACATTCATTCCAATGGGCAGATACGTACTGAACAATTTGTTCTTTATCATTTTCTTTTTGCTTTAAAATACCTCCATATCCTAATTCAGATGCATCTGTCTCAACTATTTTAGGTAATGCAGGATTTGCAAGATATAAACATGAATGCTTCTTACAGAATTCTTTATTAATTTAACAGTTTTTGTATGCTCATCAGTCCATGCAGCAGGTTTCTTTTTCAGCCTATCATGCAAAAGTTTAGAAAGTCTACTGATGTTTGGACAAAAATCAAGAATATAGTTTAAACTTCCTAGAAATCTTTGTAATTGGGTTTTATCAATGATTTTATCAGGAAATTTATCAGCAAAAGCGAGTGATCGCTCAATAGGAGTAATGGTTCCTTTGGAAATATAATGACATAGGAATCGGATTTTTGTTTGAAATAAAGAAACTTTAGAACTAGAAATTGCCAATCCAGCCTTTCTGGTGGCAAAATAAAAAGTCTTTAAATGTTTGAAATGTTGATCAATCGAATTTGAAAATATCAACACGTCATCAATATAAACAATACAAAAATCAGAATAAAGATTATAAATGTCATTCATAATTCTTTGAAATTCTGATGGTGCATTCTTTAAGCCAAAGGGCATAACAGTCCACTCATACTGTCCAAATGGAACAGTAAAAGCAGTTTTGTAACGGTCTTTTGGATGAATTTGAATTTGCCAAAATCCTGATTTCATGTCAAATTTTGAAAATATGAAAGCAGAATGCAATTTTTGAAGCAAATCCTTTTTATTAGGTATAGGGTACCTAATCCATTTTAAAGTTTTATTCAAAGGTTTGTAATTTATAACTAGTCTTGGTGTGCCTCTCTCAATTTCAGAACAAATATATATATATATATATATTTGTTCTGTACCAGTATTGGGTTTCTATTTTGAGTGTGCACATGATATTTTGATTTTGATTTTATTCTGGCCGGGTTATTGGGAGTTTGGGTGACACTGTGTGACATGAGCTAATATTTTATTCATGTATTTATATATATTATATAATTTATTTTTGTGATTAATGATGTTTTTTGACAGTTTGAATCATTTATGAATTTGTCCCTTCTGTTATAATTTGTCATTTTGTAAAATTTATGTTTTTAATATACTTATCGATAAAAAAAGACTTGCAATACTTTTGGCATCAGATACCCCTAGTGTGTTAGGAATGATTTTACTTACCGAGTTGACGACTCACCTCTCATTATTACTTTTTGTAGATTGAGTGGTTGGTTCAGAAGTGTGGTTATCTTTGGAGCTAGAGATTTATTTACTTTTGATCAGTTGAATAAAAGAAGGATGAATTTCTTTAACCTTGAAGCTTATTGGTCTTTTGAACTTGTAATTAAAGAGTTTTGAGACGTTTGTTACTTTTATGACTTGGGAGAAAATGTCAAGTATTTGACTTGTGGAATTGTTGATCTGTTTAATAAAATTTGAGGTATTTCAGTTCGTGATTTTGTGTAAGGTTTTTGTTTTGTAAGTAACCTCTTATTACCAAGTGCTTTGCACGTGTTAAATTTAGGGTGTTACACTTAAATAAACCCTAATGATAATAATGCACAACTGTAATATAATCATTTTGTTGACAAGAACACCTTGTGCCTTTCATATGGCGAACTCTCATAGGAGGCATATGTATCTCATCATTTTCACAAAATAAAAATTTTTCCAACTATTGTCGGGCAACCTTTAAAGATTTTTTAATTTTTTTTTAATTTTTTTTGTAGTTGAGACTAAGTGCATAACATTTAAAATGTCATGAGATTTCACTTGTATTACGTGACAAAGTAAATCACTTACCCCAAAGTTTTATTTAATAAATGAAAAATAAACACAAATTTGAAATATGTCATTGATTCAAAAGCACCTTTACATTTTTAGCCTCACACTCTAACAACTTCCCAAGATCTTTCCGAACAACACTAAGCAACCTGCTGACAGGACGGAAATGAGAGCTCCACCGAGTAGCTCCATCATTGTAAAGTATGAATTTGATTGGCCCCTGTACCAATTTGAACTTCTCCTGAAGCTGTTGAATCTACGATTTCAACTTTCCAAATAGATTTCAACTCAAAAAGATGTTCAGTAGAGGAAGTCATAACATTTGCAATCGAACCCCATGCTAAAATGAAAAGCCATACATATGGCACATTATTAGATGTTGCAACTAATGCAAGTTGTAGTTGATATGTAAAACAAATGTACATAAAATGCATATGGACAATCTTTCAAAAATAATGCTCGCAATCCATTCCATGCACCCTGTATGTTACTAGCACCACACCATTATACCCTTGCCCTCAGATGTCTTCAACTAAAAGGAAATATCGTGCAATGACATTACATATTTCTTTGCTCAATGTTACTGTTGTAGTTTCCATGACAATGACAACTTCAAAAAATGTTCTCGAATATAAACGCATCACAATCAACATACCTAAACATGATAGTCATTGCTCTTTATCAGATTCATCAAGTGCTTCATCTACTAGAATGTAAAACTTACCATCTCCAAGTCCCTTGTATATCTTGTCTCGCACTTTGTTGCAAGAATGTATGAAATCTCTTTTTGAATGTCGGATGATGTATACTTTAACATATGATGCAGCATTTTCTAAGATAACTTCAGCAATTTCTTTACTTTACTCTGCCAAATGCTTTATCAGGTTTATAAAATTTCCTCGATTTTTCAAATTAATTAATTCAGCATGACCTCTAAATGTAGAAGCTTGCATTGCTAACCATCTAATAGTAATAATTAAGGTCTTCAACTGGAGCCTATTTTCTAAAACTTGCTGTGAAGATAGAGTATTCTTTAATCTATTAATGTATTGAATTGAGTTCCTCAAGTAGCCCCAACTTTACATATTTTTATTATGATGAGAAAGTGGAACCCCCTTCATGCTATAAAAAAAGACTTTTTTTTTTCCAATGTTGACTCTATTCCAACTTGAAAACCATTAATAATGAATTTTGGAATGTTCATGGAATTTCATAAAAAATGAAGCACGGAAAACAAAAAACATTATCTTTTACCTCAGAGTACTCAAGCCACAAAACTTTTTAACCTAATGATATTGAAATCTACAGTCTTGTTTGCCATCATTAGTTAGTGGATAATCTCGTAGTTTAGGCTAACACGGTTCCATTTTAATGTACTCCCTTCGAATATCATCACGTTGATTCACTGTATATGTCCCTATTTGATTACGTAATCTAGAATTACATTCTAGCTAAGTACTTATAGTTTCTTCAACTTCAACCCTTTGAGACTTAGAAGTATGTTGTTGACGGGAATCTGGCACATTAATTTCAGATGGAGATAAAGACTTGGTGGATGATTGATTGTCACCTACTTGTCTTTAAAAAAAAAAAATTTGCATACTTAACATTGAATTTAAAATAATAATACATTAGAGAATTATTAATTATTTTACAAAAAATTTGACAAAAGTATAAGTTAATAAATAATTTGAGAATAGTAAGCATGCACAATTATTTTATTATTCTATTCATTTACTCGTTCAGAACGAGTCATTCTTTATGAATTATTACTATACCAATTGTTTTATAATTTTAAGAAGATGAATCAGAAGATTCGACTTTGTATGCCATCATTATCATTTATCATATTTTATTAATCTATTATCTATTCTATACAATAATGTTCAAAATACAAAATGACTGGTGAGAGATCATCATAGCAGGCGTTGTATCGAGAGACTCAGCATTAGGATTTCAGGTGCGGCGAGAGACTGCACATGCGGGTGCAGCAGCGGCTGGGCGTCTTTCATGAGGTAACAACTTGATGACTTGATCAATTCAGATTTGGGGATTTTAAATTTTGGACAATTGGATCGATTACTTAGGGACCTGGGTGAGTTTTGCGATCGGGGAAAATAGATGTTGACTTTAATTATTGGTTACATTTTTATTTTTTTACCATAAGTTTTTTTAGAAAGAGTCAATTTATAATTAATTTATTTGTTTTTCCCCAAAACGCTAACCCGGGCCATACCCTCATACCTTCGCCCCTCACTACCTGATTTGTAATAAAAAATCAACCCATCAAACAGCAAACTTTCATCAATTAACATGGAGGAGAGCTCAAGGAGGAGATGGATTTGGGATTTTGGTAAACCGAATTATGTCAATTCATTTAAATTGCTAAAGCATTTATTTAATTTAAAGCAATTTAAATTTAAAGCACTTTCTGCAGACTGATCTCTATCAGATCTGCCATATAATTTGTTACATTCCTCCGAGACATAGAGACCGGATCTCTCCCCTCGGTTGTATTTCTCTTCTCCCTCCCACTCATACTGTCCGAATGGAACAATAAAAGCAGTTTTGTAACGGTCACTTGGATGAATTTGAATTTGCCAAAAACCCGATTTCATATCAAATTTTGAAAAAATGAAAGCAGAATGGAGTTTTTGAAGCAAATCCTTTTTATTAAGTATGGGATACCTAATCCATTTTAAAGCTTTATTTAAGGGCTTGTAATTTATCACAAGTCTAGGAGTCCCTCTTTCAATTTCAGAATTTTTATTGACATAAAAAGCGGCACACGACCAAGATGACCTTGATTTAACAATGAGACCTTTGTTTCTAAATATTTTATTTCTTCTTTACAATGTCGTTCTAAATCCATATTCATTTTAATTGGTCGAGCTTTAGTGGGTATCTATTTTTCATCAAAAGAACTTTCAAAAGGCAATCCATCAGGTGTTGTTTTCTATTCCAAAAAGCAGAGGGCAGATCGGCACATATTTCTTTTTAAATAAGATCTTTGAAATCAGATATTTTTCTTTGGATAAAATCATTTTGTAATTGTTTATCAATTCTTTGTAAACTCAAATCCTTTTGTAAAAACATTAAATCATGTTCTTTTGATTTGAGAAGATTATGAATCTGATTCTGATAAACAGAACATACTTTGACAATATTTAAATTTCTTGTTTTAGGCTTTTCGATAAAAGGAAAAACAAGCTTTTTATTTTTTGCTTTAAAAGATATACTATCGTAATTAACAGTATACGGAGTTATGAGATTTATAAAATGAGTTCCTAAAATGATTGCATGATAAATATCATTAGTAAGAACAAAAGAGGTTTTAAATTCAAAATGACCGTGAACAGATGCTTTGATGATTTTAATAACTTTAGTATGCTCATCAGTCCATACAACAGGATTCTTTTTTAACCTATCATGCAAAACTTTTGAAATTCTATTAATATTAGGACAGAAATCAAGAACATAATTCAAACTTCCTAAAAATCTTTGCAACTGGGTTTTGTCAAGGATTTTGTCAGGGAATTTGTCAGCAAAGGCAAGAGATCTATCTATAGGAGTAATTGTTCCTTTGGAAATATTGTGACCAAAGAACCTTACCTTTGTTTGAAACAAAGAGACTTTAGAACTAGAAATTGTCAGTCCAGCCTTTCTGGTGCAAAATAAAAAGTCTTCAAATGTTTGAAGTGTTGGCCGATGGTTTGAGAGAAGATTAAAACATCATCGATATAAACAATGCAAAACTCAGAAAAAAGGGTTATAGATATCATTCATAATTCTTTGAAATTCTGAGGGTGCATTCTTTAAACCAAAGGGCATAACAGTCCACTCATACTGTCCGAATGGAACAGTAAAAGCAGTTTTGTAACGGTCACTTGGATGAATTTGAATTTGCCAAAAACCCAATTTCATATCAAATTTTGAAAAAATGAAAACAGAATGGAGTTTTTGAAGCAAATCTTTTTTATTAGGTATGGGATACCTAATCCATTTTAAAGCTTTATTTAAGAGATTAAAGTAAATTGCGGAAATTAAAATTACATGAAAATGGAAATTGCTTTAAATTAAATTTACAAAGATAAATTGCTCACATTTGCTTTAGATCTGATTGCTTTTGAAGATTACAGAAAAAAAGGAAAAATAATCTCAAGACAGGAAAAATTTCCTTGTTGTCTATTCTAAACATCCATAGCTATCGCCTGTACACTTTTCAAGAGGATCTGATACCAAAAACATTTTCAAAACTATTTGTTTCTTGATAGATTCAAAACTGTCTCACAGTGCCTTAACTGAACAATATTGGTTACGAGATTTTTATAAAATTATATATTTATTAAAAAAAATGAAATTAAAACTGGCAATACTAGACAGATATATTAACTTCTGTTTAAAAATTCAGAATTTTTCCAGTTCATATTACAGTATAAATAATTTTTCGAATTCGGTCATTCAGCTGGAACAGCAGTTTTCCAGTGCAACAGTGTCAAATTCGAAAATCTAAATAAAATCAAATATAAAGTCAAATCTTATGAAACAAAATTTTTTCAATAAGCCCTGCATGTCTAGTTTACAAAACGATAAGGTTATTCTCAAAATTAAAATCTTTTTCAATGGCCATGATTTAAGACAAAATATTCATGTTGTCCAGCAAATTCTATAACATGTTTCATACAACTAGAGTTTCAAGTTAAGCATATATTCAAAACAATAAAAACATAAGTAATAAAGACTCACCAAATCAAGAAGCTTCCAAATTAACTAAGATCTCTAACTCTATTGAAGAACAGGGAGAAGGTTGCTATGAGAGATCTAGAATTTAGATTTTGGTGTTGAGAGAGAAAGAAGATGAACAATGAAAGAAGTTGAATAATTCTATGTTTCCCTCTCTCAAGTCCACGTTTTCAAAAATTAACAAACACAAAGCAAGCAAATAATAAATGCAAATATGTATGTAAAGCAAACTTTTAACAAATCAACTTTAATAAAACAACAACAAATATAAAGCACTCTTTAATAAGTGCAATAATAAATTAAAGTAAGCTTTTCAAAGAAACTTTAATAGAACAATAATAAATATAAAGAAAATTTTAATAAGTGTAATCATATATACAAAGCAAACTTTGATAAATTAAAATAAACTTTAATCACGAAGCTTTAATAAAGCAGCAACAAATATATAAAAAGCTTAAATAAATGTAATTATGAATGTTCATAATTGCATCTTTAGATAAATCCAAGCCTTTATGAAAAAAATATTAAAAGAAATAACATTTCTTATTATCTAGGGGTGGGCACGGTTCGGTCCGGTTCAGTTCGGATCAAAATTAAGCAGAACCAATTTAAATCGGTTATTTTATAAAAAGAATCAAATAAGAACCGAACTCAATAAAACCAAACATAAACGGATCTTTTCGGATCGGTTCGGTTCGGTTCGGTTTTGGGCCTATTGAGCCTATTTTGAATTTCTAAATTTTTAGCCTATTAGGCATCTTGAATGTAATAATTTTTTTCAAAAATTAATTTATCCTAATTTCATTACAAATATTAACAATAAATACAAAGTATTCAAAACACATTTTATCACTAATATCTTACTAACTACTAATAAGGTACTTACAAAATATGAAATATTAAGATTTCAAAATACATAATCAAACTCCAATACTCCATCTACATAAACATAATGTTGTAAAGATAAATAAAAATAAAAACAATTAAAACTTACAACACAAAATAAAAAGAAAATTTGGAAACAAACACCAACAACAATTTATATATATATATATACCCATAATCGTGTGTGTGCATGTCTATTTTAGTTATCTTACGCAACCAATTAAAATTTAACACGTATCTATTTAAATAAAATTTCAAGAATAACCCGGTTTTTCGGTTCAGCTGAGTAAACCAAATACCGAACTTGTATTTTGGTTTTTTTTACAAACCATATATTTCAGTTTTTTTTTAAATTAAAACCGGTCTGAACGGAACGGTTCGGTTCGGTTTTCTCTTGTGTACGGTTTTTTTGCTCACCCCTAGTTACATTAAGGTTGTATAGATATTTTGTTGGTGGAGTTGAATAACGGATTCACTGAACAACTAATGGAACTCCTTACTCTTAGTTTAGCTTTAAATCATATTGATACATTTAAGTCGTTTAAAATTGAAGATATTTACAAACTTGTTCAAAGGTTTTATCCTCAAAACTTTACTAAGATTGAGTTACACACTTTGAGAAGACTATTAGAATGCCTTGAGATTAATGCGCATTCTCTTCAAGAGTTTCAAAATATTACTTCCCTTTTTGAATTGTGTTCAAGATTAGTTGAGACCAAAAAGGCAGAGGTATGCTTCCTGTTTGATAGATTAAATTGTTTAGTGTGAAAGTTTCTTATTTCAACAGCTACAATAGAGAGAGAATTTTCTGCAATTAAACTGATTAAAACAACACATCAAAAGAAGATCAAGAATGAGTTTCTTCCAAATTGTTTGGTTGTTTACATTGAAAGAGAAATTGCGGACAATATTAACTCGGATGTGATAATAAATGAATTTTCTTTTTAAGAATCGCAGGACACAACTCCATCGATATTTTTTATTATTATTTACGTTCTCTTTTATAGTTTTGCTATTAGTTTTTTCTTTTTTTGCATATGTAGTGTATTTTAATAATTTTTTTATATTGACCAAATTTTTTGAGAAGTAAATTAAATTTAAAAAAAAAATCTAGCCCAGCCCAAAAAATGGTGCTAGTTTTGCCACTGTGTGCTAAGGATACTTAACAAAGGAAATTGCACTGTTTATTCCACGAAAGTGGCTTAATTCTACAAATATGATACCATACTCAGGTAATTCTACTAATATGACATCTCGTTAAGGAAAAGTAATCAATATCTTTAAAGAGAGTATATTTATTTTTCATTTTTTACTCAACTATTACCCATCCCTTTTTACCAACCATTACTCATCCACAGCTAATAATTAATGACTTAATTATTTAAGATGTAAGAATTAGAATTAAAATGAACCATACTTCTATTAATGTGTTTACTTTATATTGAATTAGAATGAATTATGACAAGTTACTAAAATATCCTTTATTAATTGTTGTATTTAATATTATTTATGTATGTTATAATAACAATAATAAGAATAGAAACAATAATAAAATTGAAAATAATAATGAAATTAATGATGATGATGATGATATGAACAACAATAATTAATAGTAATTAAAATAATAAATTAAAATAATATTAATAATAATAATGACATTAATGATGGTGATAATAATAATAATTAAAATAACAAAAATAATAATAGTAATGAAATTAATGACAATAATAATAATTAAAATAATATTATTAATTTTAATAAATAAAATAATGATGATAATAATAATAATTATTATTATTAAAAAATAATAAAGGACCTATTTGTAAATAATACAAAATTTGTAGAAGCCCTATTCCGATTGTTGTAAGTAAATACATCATAAGCATATTTACACTCAAATGACATTTGCCTCTCTGTTCCAACCTATACACATAAATAGATATTATAAAAAATTAATAATAAATTATAACAATTAAATAATTTAGCATTATAAATGCAAGCAATCAATTTCCATGTAAACTTACTGATTATTTAACATAATTTTAAAGAATAAGTGTTTTAATAAATAAATACTAATTAGCTTAATAATTTTCATAATATAAACATAAAATAAATATACAATTTTCTACTATTATTATAAATTGACAATGGAAATCAACATAACACCCAATCTATATAGCAAAAATGATAAAACTTTGAATTTCAAATAACTATTAAAAATTCTTATGTGATTTAGGTGATATTATAAAATGTTGTTTTGCCAAGAAAGAGTTAAGTGAATTTACCAGAATCACTTTGGTAAACAACTCGTTTGCGACTACTAAGATTATATTTTCAAACAAACTTTTCACATATAGAGATAGCAAAATCCTCCACGGGTTTGGAGCCCCATGGGGACTCATTTTAAATAAGGTGAATTTTGAATAATTTTTTGAGAATGGAAAAAAATAATCCTCAAATTCTTAATGGGGTATGGTTTAGTTTTGTACTCCCTGCTAGAGGTGGGCATCGGTTCGGTTCGATTTCGGGATAAATTTTCGGTTTCTGTTCGGTTCAAAACTAAATTCAAAAAATCCATTCGGTTTTTAGAGAAAATAAAAACCGAATTGGAATTGATAGTTCGGTTCGATTCGGCTTCGGTTTTTCAGTTTTTCGGTTCGGTTTTGATCTTTCGATAATGGTTCACTTAACGGATCAGATTAACAAATCGGTTTTTCAGTTTATCCTAACTTGCACACAAGACCTACCATAATCAATGTATAATCAATAACAAAAAAAATTTACAAATTTGTATAAGAAAAAAAAATTGTAAAATTTTGGACTAAACTGAATAATTTTCATAATCATTGTTTTTAATATCAAAAGTTTTGGCTCAAAACGTGAATAAAATAAAATAAGTTTATGTGCCATAATATAACTTATAAAAAATATAGGGACCTAAACGTTATCTTGCCTTATTGACTTTTGGTCAATGACCCATTTGAAAAGTTTGCAAAACATGTTAGGCCATAACAGAATTTTTATATGCAAATATTTTCTAAAAATTGTGTCATAATAAAATTTTACAAAAGAGAGGGACCCAATGATATTATCAGTTCAGTTCGGGTTTTTTAAAGTTTGATCCTCGGTTTGGTTCGATATTTCTATATTTGGTTTTTTTGAAATAAAAAACCGAACTGAAACTGAAAAAACCGAACCGAACCGAATTTTTCGGCTCCGGTTTGGTTTTGCCCACCCCTACTCCCTACCTCACCCCCACTCCCACCCCAATCCCCATTATATATGAATATTTTTTTAATTTTTGTTCAATAATTTTTGTTTTATCAATTATAATGTTAGTTAATAAATTTTCTTTTTATTTTTACCTAATATAAATATGTTATAATTGAAAGAAAACCGTACATTATAATTCTTATTTAACTCTAAAATATTGTTATGTTTTATTTTTTCTCTCAAGGTGCTGCTCTTTTCTAACATTTTTTAGTTTTGATATTATTTTAAAATATTGTTTCAACCTTTTGGAGATTTTTAAATAATTTAAATACTTTATAATATGGTAATAATTTTATTTAAGTCTTTAATTTTTTATTTACTTAAATCATTTATCTATACCTACTATAAGATAAGTAAATGGGGAATGGGAGTGGGGATGGAGAAATCATTCTCTAAATGAGAATTCCTCATTCTCATTCCCATTAAATTTATTAGAGGATGGGGTGGGGAATGAAAGCAAAATTTTAATGGGGTGGGGAATAGGGTAAGTTTCCCCACCTAATTGTCATCTCTAGCACATACAAATGCTCTGCACTCACATAGTGCTTTTGAAAGTGAGAATTGAGAAGTAGGTGAACAAGTAGTCTGTTGAAGAAGCTCCACAAAAAGAGAAGGGCAATTTAATATTTAAATAGAAAAGCAAACATAATTTTGAGTGTAAATATGTTTAAAGTGGTGCGTATCAAATGTCTTATTGAATGAATGAAACAAAATTGTTATCTGTGGATTTTAATGCAAAGAGAAACTGAACATTTGTCCAATTTTAAGAGACACGGATAAGTCAATCGCCCAAATGGTTTAGACTGGCCGCACAAACACCATGAGTCTATACAAATCCAATTGCCGTTCTATAAAAGACCAATACTCCCTTGTAAAGTCATGAATCATGATTGCATATTTTTCTCTCAAGACATGTAGTCGTGCTCTTGGCTCTAGGATTTCTTTGTTTTTAGCAGCCTTTGGCCCGTATGAGTATTTATGCCACATTCCTAAAGTGGGTTCGCCTTCAGCAACAAGCTGCAGCCTGCAGAATCAACCCTGATAATGCTTTGGGGAGGGGGAAAAGAATTTAAACACAACAAGGAAAGGAATCGCAAAAGCATCACTTCAATGAAGAACTGCAGTTGAAAAGGAATCTAAACCAAGTATCTGATGTTTTGTGTATGTTTGATTGCTTAGTTTATTGAAAGGTTTACTTTCTCTTAAAAAAAAAAAACAAGTGTCTGATGTAAAATAACTTTCCATTAAAGAAAAGCACATTGAAGCTCCACCAGTGGAAGCCCCACTCACAATAAAGTAGTCAGCTTTCGGTTCCGCTCAATTCCATGTTCTATACATCATATTTGGTGAAAAAAAAAGAATAAAATTAACAAAAGATATTACAAGCTCATCAATATGGCACCACTTCAAATACAATTCATATGGACAGCAACACAACTGACGGGCGGCAAAAGTCTCTTCCAGAATACCTCTCTTCAAAGACCCAGTTTTGAATGATTGATCCAAAAATTTAGAGAAACGGATCAACAAAAATGGAATGTAAACACCAACGGGGAAAAAGATCAGCACGGTGATCAGTCCAAGCTTGATGTGCGACTCCACCTCCCTTGTAAATAATCTTCTACTGAGATGATTTGCTGGGTACTGCCAGTAGAAACTGAATCGTCATCCAAATCTAGCAATGCAAGATTAAGATGAGACTGGATACTAGTAGGGGATGCTTCCTCATCAATGCTATCGAGTTCCTCTGATGCACTGACTTGTTCCTTCGCCCAGTTTGTTGCTTCCTCATCACATTGAAGGAGCTTCAAAACCTGTCCCATGACCAATAAGCAATGGTGGAAAAGAAAGGCAAGAACCTAAAAACACTAAAGAAATTTTCTATATGAAAGTTAACTTACAAGGTTTATCTGGGGACGAACTGTGGGTGCTCGACTGATGCTAAGTGTTGCAGCTAAAACCATTCTCTCAATCTGATCATTATCATAATCAGTGTCTAAACTTGGATCTAGCAATTGAGAAACCTTGCCATCTTTCAAAATTGGCTTTGCCTAAATATCATCGTCAATGTCATCATTAGGGTATATCAAAAACAAATTAAGATAACCAGTCAAAATAACGTACACGAGGTTTAACCACAGAGATAAACTCACCCACATAACAAGGCTCTCTTGACCCTTTGGATTTTCACTGTTAATCGACTTTTTACCAAAAAGAAGCTTTAGAAGTACAATACCGAATGCATACACATCAATTTTCTCACTCACTTTGCCACGCACGAAATATTCTGGAGCTAAGTAACTGCAAGAAAAGGAAATGTTAATGACAAAAATCAGAAGGGAGTAAGTAATTAGAGAACGAAAGAATGAATTACGCACCCAAAAGTTCCAGCAACATCAGTACAGGTTAAACGGGATGAAGAAGTTGATAACCAGCTGGCAAGTCCAAAATCTGACAGCTAAAGAACCAAAACAAATGATAATGACACAGAAGCTTGAGCTAATAACAAGAAGTGTCATTGATTATGCATAGTTAAACATATGACACCTGTGGTTCAAAATCATTTGATGATAGACGAATGTTAGAAAATTTCACATCCTTGTGGATCACTGGTTGTTCACAGCCATTGTACAGATAGTCCAGAGCCTCAGCTACACCCACAACGACCTTGTATATCTCTTACCAACGTAATGCATTCCCGTCCGTCTTATTACCTTCATCAGAAGGTAGGCATTAAGTGTAAAGAAACCAATAAAGTAACAAAACAAGCCAATTCGACCCAAGGAGTAAATATTTATAACAAAAAAGTATTTAACATGCAAGTTTTCTTCTAGGCTTCCTCTCGATAAAAAGTCATAGACTAAGAGCAGGCTATTTTCCTCGAAACAGAATCTAAATAAGGAGATTATGTTCTTGTGGTGCAACATTGTAATGATTTCAATCTCTGAAGCAAATTCCTTCAACGCATCCTCTGATGGCTTCGAGATTTTCACAGCTAGTTCCTTGCCATCTGGAAGACAAACTCTATAAACATACCTATGACCACCTTTACCGACCATATTTTCTGGAAAATTATATTCACAACAGATAAGAATCATTATTAGATTCATCAAAATCAAGTTAAAATCAAGAGAAGGTGAAATTAAAATCAAAACAAGGTGAAACACTGTGAAGAATAGCACAAACCAGGCAGGAAAGTAGATGTTGCCGAAAGAAGTACGTGGCAGCTGAACAATCTACATGTTGATGAGTACTTCTCCTGTAAACCCTCAAACTCTTTAGGAAGTTCATTGTAAGGGGAAAGAAGAGGGCAAGCAGGGTCATGCTCAACGGGCACAATTGCACCGCTCTCTCCATCCAAGTTAGAACAATTATCCTCATTGGTGTCTGCATAATGATTCTGTTTATGATCCGGATACACAACGGCAGAAGTAATCTGACCACAATTGCTGCCAAGAGTCGAATGTTGGGGAATGTGGAGAAGGAAGCGGGAGGAAAGTGGCGGGAAATGGAGAATGAAAATGAACCAAAGTTTGGGATTAGCGGGCTTAAAAAACAAATCCCAAACAATTTCAAATGAGGAAGAAGTAGAAGATGGATCGGTAACAGCTAAGAAAAGACCCCAATCAAAGAAATGGAAGCATTTGGCCAGGGACATATGTGCCAAGGATGAAAGCAAACTGGGCCTACTTGCTAAGAAAAGGCCTATAAGAGAAGCAGGAAAACAGTGCCCAGAAGCAAAGAAATTAAAGATGAGTAGTTTGATGGAGATGGTAGCAGCAATGAATGGAATGTTTTCCTTAGCAACTCTTAGTGCAAGTGCAAATTCAAAAGCATAAAGCATGGAAGAAATGGAAGTGATAGAGTCAACTACCGAAGAATTAGCAGCGGAAGTTGGTGGCCAGCCTCGCCAGGAGCCATGAAAATCCTTAGTTGGAATTTTCGAGATTTGGGGAATACTCGGACGTCACTCAAGAAAATTCTCCAAACATATAGGTTGCAAATTGTTTTCTTATGTGAAACTAAAATGCTGCCTATGCAGATGAACAACATTCGTGTTGATTTAAAATTTGAGAATTGTTTTACCGTAAGCAGGAATGGATTAGGAGGAGGTCTAGCAATGTTATGGAGCTCTAATATAGATGTAAATATAGCCTCTTACAGTCAACACCACATAGTTGTTGAGATTTATAATGAAAGAGGATCAAATTGGAGATGCACAAGGGTTTACAGACACCCAGAAACAACACAAAAGAGGCACACATGGACTTTAATGAAACGGTTAGCAAGCTTATCTTCTTTACCATGGTATGCTTTGGTGATTTCAATGAAATTTTATACTTAAGTGAGAAGAAAAAAGGTAATGCTAGGGATATTAATATGATTTCTAAGTTTGGAGATGCAATTAATGAATGTAGCTTAACTGATTTAGGATGCACAGGAAGACTTTTCACATGGTCAAACCAAAGATATGGGCCAAACTTTATAGAAGAGATATTAGAAAGATTTTTATGTAATAAGGAGTGGGGTAACCATTTTCATGAATTGGCAGTTACAAAGTTGGAGTCCTGGACGTCAGATCATAGCCCCATAATAATAGAAGTGGTAGAGAAGGGTGTAGAGCTAAATTGTAGAAGGAAGAGCTGGCGTAGAATTCACTATGAGGATATGTAGAGTTTTTACGATACTTGTAAAGAGATTATTAAGAATGAGTGGAATAAGCATGGAGGGTGGACAGATGCAAACCCGATGCAACTTTTAAAAAAATCAGCCAAGACATCAATGGCTCAGCTGAAACTTTGGAGCAAGGAAGAGTTTGGGGAGAGAAAAAGGAAACTGGAGTTATTAATGAAAGAGTTGCAGATGATTAGACAAAGCAAGAAGCCTTATGAATGTGGAGCCGAGATAAAAAAACTTGAGAAGCAAATTGACAATATTCTGATTGATGAAAAAATATATTGGAAATAGAGATCGAGAGCAGATTGGCTGAAAGAGGGAGATAAGAACACAAAGTTTTTCCATTCAAAAGTCTCATCCAAAAAAAAAAAAAAAGAACAAGATTAGGGGAATTGAAACTGAACAGGGCAACTAGACCAAGAATGAAAGAGAAGTAGAGAAGGAGTTCTGTGATTATTTTGCGGGGCTATTCAAGTCTTTGAATCCTACCCATGAATAACTAGAAGCTGCTCTGGCAAGTTTGGTCCTAGAAGTTTCGGATGAAATGAATGAAGAACTTCAACAACCTTTTACCGAAGAGGAGATAACAACAACTTTGTCACATATGTGCCCCACCAAAGCCCCTCGACCTGATGGACTGCCAGCGGTGTTCTTTCAAAAGCATTGGGAAATTGTTTGTGAAGGGGTGATCACTACATGCCTCCATGTGCTCAACAAGAAATGTATTATTACTCCTCTCAATCACACATATATTTCCCTCATTCCTAAGGTGGAGAAACCAAGAACAGTGACTGAATACATACCTATAAGTCTTTGTAATGTAATCTATAGAACAGTGGCAAAAACCATTACAAATAAACTTAAGCAATTACTCCCTACGATCATATCCTTCACTCAAAGTGCTTTTATTCCCAATAGACACATCACTGACAATGTTATTATTGGGTATGAATGTCTTCATAAAATTTGCCATAGCAAATGAAAGAAAAATGGTCTGGTGGCTCTAAAATTAGACATAAACAAAGCTTACGATCGAGTGGAGTGGTATTTTGTAAAAGCAACAATGCTTAGGCTAGGATTTTTCTCTTGTTGGTTTGAATTAATTATGAGATGTATCATCACTATATCTTTTTCAGTACTTTTTAAAAGGTTGCAAAAGGGCTGATACGGCCTCAAAGAGGACTTAGACAAGGATGCCCGTCATCTCTATATCTTTTTTTATTTTTTGTGCTAAGGTGTTTTCTAGCTTACTAATGCAGGCAGAAAATCAAAATCTTATACATGGAGTGAGATTTGGAAACTCTATCACGATATCCCACTTGTTGTTTGCTAACGATAACCTATTTTCACAAGGGCAATAGTAGATGATTGCAAGCATCTCAAGGCAATTTTTGACTATTACACCATGGCTTCAGGTCAACTTTTCAACCTAGACAAATCCACAATGTTTTTTAGTTGCAATACCAAAGCTGATCAAGTGGCTACTATCAAAGGAATCTTTTAGTTGAATATTGTTCCAGCACGAAAAGTATCTAAGGCGGATGGTTGGAAGAAACAAAATGAACTTTTTCGATGATATAAAGCTCAAAGTGAAAAATAAGATTTCAAATTGGCAGCACAAACACTTCTCCAGTGGTGGCAAAGAGGTCATCATCAAAGTTATAACCCAAGCTATTCCAACTTATGCCATGAGCATGTTCAAAACTCCGTTGGGGTTGTGTGAAGATATCCAGAAATTATTGCTAGATTTTGGTGGGGATCTAAGGATGACAAGAGAGGCATTCACTGGGCTAAGTGGGAGAGAATAAGCAAAGCTAAATGCAGAGGTGGGATGGGATTCAAGGAATTCTCGTGTTTCAACCATGCTCTAGTAGCCAAACAAGGGTGCATGATTTTACAGTTTCTAGATTCATTAGTAGCCCGAGTTTTGCAAGCATAATACTTAAGACAATCTGACTTCTTGTAGGCAAAACTGGGTTCAAATCCTTCTTATATCTGAGAAAGTATTTTGTAGGGGAGATTTGTAATCCAAAAGGGCAGCAGATGGAGGATTGGTTCAAGGAGCAAAGTGTAGGTCTACAACAGCAACTGGATTCCAAGACTAGAAACGTTCAGACCAATCTCCACTCCAACTATTCCTAATAAGGTTGTGGTATCTGAGTTGATTGATGCTAATCAAAACTGGAATGTGACTAAAGTGTAACAACACTTTATGAAGGAAGATGCAGATTTAATTATCAGCATTCCTCTCCCGCGAAGACCAAAACCAGATCAGATCCTTTGGCATTATGATAAGCAAGGCAATTATACTGGATGCATTATGTTAAGCAGGTCAATTTGGCATGCAAGGAACCTTTTTTTCTATTTGAAGGAAAGAAGGTGGACCCCCTTGTTTCCATGGCAAAAGCTGAGATAGTTTTGGACTCATATAAACGAGTCAAAATTCCTAGCTCATCACACCTGGAGAACAAGTTAATTGTTAAGCAGCAGCAGTGGAAACCACCTCCACAAGGATGACTTAAAATCAATGTGGATGCAGCCATAAATATTGAGAAACAAGTTGCAGGCCTAGGAATGGTACTAAGAGATTTTAATGGGAGTTTTATAGCTGCTACAGTAAAGTCATTTAAGTTCTATGGAAATGTAATCTTTGCCGAGTCTGAGGCTGTAGAATGGAGTTTGCAGGTTGCAAAAACTATTACTATGTCCTCAATCATGGTGGAAATTGATTCTCAAGGTGTTTATATCTTTCTAATCTGCTCAACCACAAGAAGAGTAATAGAACTAAAATCTTTTGGGTGATATCGAAAATTCAAAATTTAGTTAAGAAATTTTGTAATGTTAAAGTCCAATATACTTTAAGATATTGTAATTGCATTGCCCACTCTTTAACTAAATTAACTTTAGATTGTAAGGAGTCTGTCACATGGACATGTTCATTTCCGAAAAATATTTTGTATTTGTTCTGGTTTTCTAATGAATGAAGGTTGTGATTCCTTATAAAAAAAAAAAAAACAAAAAACAAAAAACAAAAGATGCCGGTGAGTCAGTCGCCCAAATGGTTGACTGACTATAAAAATCCAAATGCCATGTTCTATGAAAAACCAATGGTCTCTTATAAAGTCATGAATCATAATTGCGTACCCTTGCGACATGAAGTGCACTTGGCCCTAGGATTTCTTTGTTTTCTAGCGGCCGCCTAAGGTGGAAAAAATGGACCACTTTTTCCGATACTTTTTTCTGATCAACTTAATTGATTCAGAGCTGCTGTCTCCAAGAGTCTTTATCCATACTTTTAAAGTTATAAACAAAATAAAACAATCACTCAATTTATTTTTCTTTGAGCACAGAATCATAATCCACTTATAGACAGACTTCTGTCGAGCAACAAGCTGCAGAATCAACCCTAATGTGCGTTCAGCTTCAGCAACAAGCTGCAGAACGCACTATAGGGTTGATTCTGCAAAGGGGAGAGGGAAAAGAACTTAAACACAACAACGAAAGGAATCGCAAAAGCCTAACTTCAATGAAGAACTCTAGTTGGAAAGGAATCTAAACCAAGTATCTGATGTAAAAATAACTTTTCATTAAAGAAAAGCACATTAAAGCTCCACCAGTGAAAGCCCCATTCAGAATAAAGCAGTTCGGATTTGGTTCGGTTCAATTCCATGTTCTATACATCATATTTGGTGAAAAGGACGAATAAAATTAACAAAAGACATTACAAGCTGATCAATATGCACCACCTCAAATACAATTCATATGGACAGCAACACAACGGATAAGTCGAGGAGGGGGCGGCAAAACTCTCTTCCAGAATACCTCTCTTCCAAGACCCAGTTTTGAATGATTGATCCAAAAATTTGGAGAAACTGATCAACAGAAATGGAATGTACACACGAACAGGGAAAAGGATCAGCACAGTGATTAGTCAAAGCTTGATGTGCGACTCCATCTCCCTTGTAAATAATCTTCTACTGAGATGATTTGCTGGGTACTGCCAGCAGAAACTGAATCGTCATCCAAATCTAGCAATGCAAGATTAAGATGAGACTGGATACTAGTGGGGGATGCTTCCCCATCAATGCTATCGAGTTCCTCTGATGCACTGACTTGTTCCTTCACCCAGTTTGTTGCTTCCTCATCACCTTGAAGGAGCTTCAAAACCTGTCCCATGACCAATAAGCAATGGTGAATAAGAAAGGCAGGATCCTAAAACCACTAAAGAAATTTTCCACATGAAAGCTTAAAGAAATTTTCTACATGAAAGTTAACGTACAAGGTTTATCGGAGGACGAACTGTGGGTGCTCGACTGATGCTAAGTGTTGCAGCTAAAACCATTCTTTCAATCTGATCATTATCATAATCAGTGTCTAAACTTGGATCTAGCAATTGAGAAACCTTGCCATCTTTCAAAATCGGCTTTGCCTAAATATCATCGTCAATATCATCATTACTATATATAAAAAACATATTAAGATAACCAATCAAAATTACATATGCAAGGTTTAACCACAGAGATAATCTCACCCACATAACAAGGCTCTCCTGACCCTTTGGATTTTCACTGTTAATCGGCTTTTTACCAGAAAGAAGCTCCAGAAGTACAATACCAAATGCATACACATCAATTTTCTCACTCACTTTACCGTGCATGAAATATTCTGGAGCTAAGTAACTGCAACAGAAAGGAAATGTTAAAGACAAAAATCAGAAGGGAATAAGTAACTAGAGAAAGAAAGAATGAATTACGCACCCAAAGGTTCCCGCAACGTCAGTACAGGTTAAATGGGATGAGGAAGTTGATAACCAGCTGGCAAGTCCAAAATCTGACAGCTGAAGAACCAAAACAAAATAATAATGACACAGAAGCTTGAGCTAATAACAAGAAGCACCATTAATAATGCATAGTTAAACATATAACACCTGTGGTTCAAAATCATCTGACAGAAGAATGTTTGAAGATTTGACATCCTTGTGGATCACTGGTTGTCCACAGCTATTGTGCAGATAGTCCAGTGCCTCAGCTACACCCACAGCAACCTTATATCTCTCCGTCCAACCAAATGCATTCCCGTCCTTCTTATTGCCTTCATAGAAAGTGTGACATAAAGTGTAAAGAACAGCATCAATAGAGTACCGATAAATATTCTCATAAACCAGAAGGTATTTACCATGCAAATTTTCTTCTAGGCTTCCTCTTGATAAAAAGTCATAGACTAAGAGTAAGTTATTCTCCTCGAAACAGAATCCAAATAAGGAGATTATGTTCTTGTGGTGCAACGCTGTAATGATCTCAATCTCTGAAGCAAATTCCTTCAACACATCCTCTGATGGCTTCAAGATTTTCACAGCAAGTTCCTTGCCATCTGGAAGACAGCCTCTATAAACATGACTATGACCACCTTTACCGACCAAATTTTCTGGAAAATTATAATCACAGCAGATAAGAAACATCAGATTCCCCAAAATAAAGTTAAAATCAATTAAAATCAAAATAAGTTGAAATACTGTGAATAGCACAAACCAGGCAGGAAATTAGATGTTGCCGAAAGAAGTTCCCGGTAGCTGAACAATCTACATGTTGATGAGTACCTCTCCTGTAAACCCTCCAACTCTTTAGGAAGCTCATTGTAAGGGGAAAGAGGAGGGCAAGCAGAGTCATGCTCAACAGACACAATTGCACCGCTCTCTCCATCCAAGTTAGAACGATTATCCTCACTGCTGTCAGCAGAATGATTTTGTTTATGATCCGGATACACAACAGCAGAAGTATACCGGCTTGGTAATCTCAGCACCCACTGAATCAAGGATGTCTTCTTCACAGAAGCTTTCTCCGGGTCTTGATGCTTGGGTAAGAGCACCCTCCGAAGGAACGGCCAACCATCCTGTTTTTTCCTAGGCGATTCTCGAACAACAAGGGAATTATCACTTTGAACTGGAACCAACGCTAATGAATTGTCTACTACAGTCTCATCCCGAGCTAACTCTTCACACAATTGCATTCTAGAATCACAATTAGTACATTCTCCTAGAACATCATCTGCATCATCAACCGTCACTTTCACATGATTGTCTTCACAAAATAACCCATCAGAGATACAAACCCTTAAAAGCAGAAATGTACAAGCATATTATTCTTCAATTTCAATCAAAACAAATACCTTGCAAATTATGTGTTGCTTCTCTTTGGAAAACAATTTTGCCATTTTCAACAGCAAAAACTCCGAAATTTTTGGACAATTTTCTTGCACAATATTTGGCAACAGAGACTGATGAACGGATTGTGCGATGAGTCTTAGAAATACCCACAATTACTTTAGCTTCACCGTATGATTTCGCTTCCTTTACAATGATTTTCTTCACTGATGTCCCTCTACACACTTTCAGCTTCAAATCAACCTAAATGCCGTCGTTTTAAATTATAAAAAAATAATTTACATGATCTAACTAAACAGAAATGAAATATATTAACCAAGAAAATTTGAGAAATAAAATAAAAAAAAAATTAAAATTGGAACCTGTTTGAGATTGCAGAAACCTTCGTAAACAGAAAGCATAGAATCAAAAGTCTTGACTAAAGACAGGAGCGAACCAGTGCTCTCTACAGAATACAAAACAAACATTACAGCCTTCAAATTTCACAGTATTTACAATCATACCACCCCCAAACAAACTCTAAACTTTGAAACTGTAATGCTTACCAGTAATGGTGTCGAGAACGTGAAGAGCAATGATATGGTCACCGGGCTGTGCTACCTTCACCAGCGCCCACGCCAGCAACTCCCTACTCTCCCCATCGAACTTCACTCCCACCACCACAACCTTCCCCTGACCGCCACCTGCACCGTAAGTACAGTCACCGACCAATCTCATTTCTCCAAGAACGCCGTCGTTTTTTTAGTTTTAGCTCTTTTTTTATTTTTCCTCTCTCTTCACAAATCAGTCTCTCTCACTCACTCGTATGGTCAGAAAGAACACGAGGAACAGAGGTAGGAGGAGATTTCAAGTGTTTTTGTTTTAACTGCTCGCGAGAATCGATACGGTGTTTCTTATGTCTTGTCTATTTTCACTTTTTTGGGTTTTCGGATTCGAGCTGGACCGTTGGATGAATCGACTTTTTAGAGCGTCGTGATTTGTGGAAGCAGTGCGTTGGTTTTAACGAATGGATTTTTGTGATTTGTCAGGAACGTTGTGTCCAAATTGTGGAACAAATTAGTGAAAAATAATAAAAACAAAACAAAATATTTATTTTTATTTTCAAATATCCATGTTCAATTATTTTCCCTATTTTCCTTCACTAAAGTAGTAAAATTTAGAAGGTTAAAAACCTGAAATAAGAAAACTTTTAATGTTGTCCAAATATTGTACATTTTATAATTATTTTCAACATTAAATTGTATTTAAACGAGGGCCATAATGTACAACCTAAATACTATTAAGTAGTAAGATTTTATTGATTTTTATTTATTTTTTGACTATCTGACTTGTCTAAACTATAGCGTAGAATACTTTTGAAGTATTGGAATTGGGCTGTTAAATGAAAAATAAAACAAAAAACAAAAAAAATTAATTTTCAATGGTGATTATAATACCCAAAAGTATTGTAACCGTGAAATGGTAAGATTTTGTTGACTTTCTAATCATTTGATGACAGCAAGGGTGTAATATTAATATAATACTAAAGTTGGAACCATATTTATTTGTTCTCTTTGCTCTTTTACATTTAAATTAAAACAGTATATGCTATACTCATTTTTTAAATCGAATTTTAATACTAATTCAAACAAAAATATTATTGTTATTAGCATTATTATCATAAATATTTAATGAGCATACTCATAAAAGTAGTAACCCATTTTAAATTTAGTTACTAAGTTATGATATCCTAATTTTTGTAATTATTTGATGAAATTTTATTTAAATCTAGACAAAGTTTTAGTTTATTTTTTTACAAAATATATTATTTTATAATTAAAAATGTTTTTAATAAAAAAATGTACTTTGAAACAGTCTCATTTATTCATAAAACATGGAGAAAATTCAATTCGTGCATAAAAATCACTAATAAATATGGTAATGATTATGAGCATGGATTTTTCATTTTTAATTAAACCTTTCTTCTTCTTTTGCTTTCAAGTCCTAATCATGGTAATTAACTAATAACAATACATTTATTGAGGACTCCATTGGGCACATGAAGGTGCATCATCATTAAAATAATAATAATAACAAATGATAACATCTGTTTAGGATTTTGACAATAATGGTCCTCATTGTAATAAAAAACAATTTGAAGAAAAGAAAAAGGAAGGAAGAAAATTTCAAGTGGTTGCTTTATCTCTTTATTATTATTTTTTTTGTAAAATATTAAATAAATGAAAAAAAACTTTGAAGTCAAAAAACAACATATAAGTAAATGGTAAGAAAATTTAAGCAGAATCTTAAAAATAAAGTTTCGAGATGAGTACTTTTTCTTTTTTCTATGCGTATTGTTCTTCAAGAAAAAAATATTAAAACATTAATTAGTAAGAATTGATATCATTAATAGATTATATGAATTAAAATAAAAGCTTTTTTCACCATTTAAAAATAATATTTTAGCCTAATAGTTTTCTAGTAGTTTGAAATCATTTTATGAGAATTAACCATACATTAGATAGTTCTTCAAAGGTTCAAAAATGAAACCGTCAAATTATCTTCTAGAAAGTATTTTTTTAGAAAATTTCTAAAATTCATCTCAATACATGAATCCATGACGACAAAGTGAAGAGCAAAAAATCGAGCTTTCATAATTGAATATTCCATTGAATTGATTGCTCATATCTTTCTTTATTTTTGGCTTGTTAAGTTACTAAATTGGCCAAATTACTTTACTTTATTTATAAGTCATATAAACTAAAGTTATTAAAATAATTAATTGAAAGAAAAGGACAATGATGCCGATTACATCTAGGCCTCACTCAAAGAATTGTGGGGCTATAATTGCTGCTTGCCACTAAAACTCTAAAAGTGACGATTCTCCTAAATTTAATGTCTTCTCTCAAGTATCTTTTTATTCTTTACTCTTCTAAGTCATTTATTCTATGGACTCTTTTAAATTTGGCAAGATAGTAATATTGAAATAGGGCTGTTTCTTTAAACACTACTCGAGTAAAATCATCTTAACTTCAACCAAAAATAATTATAAATATTCACCACCATCACTTAAAATCATAACAGGTGGATAATAATATCAAACAAAAATCATAACCGATAATCTATGTTTAAGTTTTACTTAAACAGCAATGGCACTACAATGACAAGAGATCATATCTAGATACTTACTTGCAAATTGATTTTCGCATTCCAAAAAAAAGGTCCAAATTCGTATGTGCTCCAAAAAATATTATATTTGAGTTAATTTTACTATCATGTAAACTAACCACTTGCAAAATTTAGACTTTACAGAAGTAAAGCTATATATATTGTGATATACAATATTTAGATTGAATTGATATGGAAATTTAACTAGATAATTCAAGACTTGTGCTATATAATATAAATATGGGATTTGGTTCTTATTTAAGAGCGCCGGAAGTTGGACTTGGCATCTCCTTCATCCAAGTCCCACCATTATAAAGTAAAGATATAGGCATATAGCAGAGAATATGTGTTCATGTTAACATTTGAAAAACATTTTTCAATAGTTGCACTTGCACGCGACATCATTGTTTGGCCTACTTTAGCTTTCCATTGATGCTTAATTCTAAATATCGTCGGCAAGCACCCTCAATTTAAAAAAAAAAAAAAGAATTAATATTGGAATTTAGGGAGTAAAATTTTTATTTATCACATCAGTTAAAACTAATTAACGAAGGTTGAAACTACTATTCGATAAAAATTCACAATAGGTGTTTTGGGTTATTTAAAAAAACATATAAATTAACTTAATAATTAACTCTAATTACAGGTATTAAAAGAATATTTATCCTTTCACACATGTATCATGAATTTTTATTACAATCTAATGGTAATAAGATTTCCTTTCGACGTATGTGAGGAGGGTTCAAATTTCAAACCTCTTATTTCTCTACTTAAGAGATTTTACTAACTGACTTAATTAGTTGAATATCAAACCCATTTTATGCACACATGTTTTCTTTTTTATTTGCTGTTCAATTTTAAGTATTATCACGATATTAATATATGTTCAGCTCATTACTACATCCAAAAAAAAAAATGCTCGTGAATTGTTCAAAACTTTTTACAATGCAATCCATAGATTTTGACCATTTAAATTTGAAATGGGAGGGATAAAATTAGCCGCTCTATAATATATGTTAGTTGCCGTATAATTGGTTCGTTTGTTTAAAACTTAGATTAAATATTTTTTCAGGTGCTTTAAGTTTTTGGCCTACTAAATACTAATCTAAAAGTTTATGGATGACGAGTGCTTCGTGGGTCTTGACTCTTGCCTCCTTCACCCACTAATTGTCTAGTCAAAATGCTTTGCCACATCACATGGTATTCAATCTTATTCAGCGATTTGCTTCACCCACTATATTAGTTATTATAATAGAGTATAATCATATTATAATTTAGTATAATTTAATACTATATAATTATATTATTTATAAACCAATATCATATGATATTATAATTTATTTTTATGTATAAATGTTGAATATAATTTGTTTAATTTAAATTTATTTTTATATTTAGTATTTAAGTAAATAATAATTGATTAAATAAAATTTATAGATTTATTTTTTTATTAATTAATTAATAAAAATAAATGATTATATTTAAAATATAAACAATGTTTCAATACGATACAATCTTAATCTTAATTCTCACGGTCTTATTTTATACAATTTTTTATTGTATTGGCCATCTTCTTAATGCAGTACAATGCAATTAAAAAATTAAAATTAAACATAAGTTACTATAAAAATGATGTTTTAATATAATATTATACAATATAATGTAACTTGTCAGCACTTAAATTATACTGCATATGAATACAATATGATAAAAAAGAACCTACAGCTTGTAGACTGTAAAGGATTCAACAATAAAACATGCATTGTATGTTGTATAAAAAAATAATTATAACCCATAAAGATTCAGTTAAAGTATGTAATCCCCCGCCCATATCATGGTGATTATAAATTTATAATTGAAACGAAGGCAATGCAAAGCAAAATGACATAAATCCTTTGGCATTTCCAAGGCCATTTTCAACTTTCATGTAAGGGTAATTGAAATTATTTTGTTGACTTTTAAGTCGTATTTTTGGCTTTTATTAACATCATAGATTCATATGTAGTCAAATTTAAGGGCTATTCGCCAATTGGGAAAGGCAAGACCCAAACCAGAACATGGCATATATTCTTCAATTTATTTTTTAAATCACACGTCCCATTCATCATCGGATGCCAATTGTTTAATTTCATGTTGCTTTATATCTTGACCACTTGTTTCCATTACCAATACTCCCAATTTGTGTCCACATCAAATCTACTAGATAACGGCACACAAAGGTTACCAGAATGAACTCAAATAATGTACTTTTTTTTTTATTACCGCGCGTGTTAACGTTAGGGTACAATTATAAATAATTAAAAAAGTCGGGGCGGGGCTCGAGTAATAAAATGAGAAATATTAAAGAGAGTTGGATTTCACTCTAGTAGGTAAAATATTTGAAGGAAACAAACATAAATACACAATTTATTATATATTTTATTTTATTTTTCAATTTTTACAATCTAAAATACATGTAATCAAAAATCAATTGGGAGCTTAGGATACGTACACTTTATAGTATAATATAGAAATTTGTTGAGCTGCATTAGCTTGAAAATCTAGTCCTACGAATATGTGGTAAGATATATGTTGGGGGACGTGGGCTACCACTCAGCAACAAACCCTTGTGGCACATTTTATAAAAGTCTTGCAAAAGTCGTTCATTTATATGTCATTATAGAAAATCAAGCCCCCATAGGGCTTCAACCTACACTCCCTCGACATAAGTGGAGGGATGTGGATTACCACTCGGCAACAAAGTCTTGTGGCACGTTTTATAAAAGTCCTGCGAAAGTCATTTATTTATCTATCATTATAGAAAATCAAGCCTCCATAGCCTTCGACCTACGCTCCCTCGACATATGTTGAGGGACGTGGGTTACCAATCGAGAACAAAGTCTTGTGGCATATTTTATAAAATTCTTGCAAAAATCGTTCATTTATTTACACTATAAATAATACCTGACATATTATTTACGGAACTTGAACATGACTTATTTTTTTCGATTGATTTCATATATATATATATGACCCCGCCATTCTTTCTTAGATGAGTTACATATTTTCTTGGCACCTCTAGTATTTACACATGAACCATAGATTATTATCCAATGTAAATTTCTTATTATTTAAATATTTCATTAAAAAAGAAGAAGCAAGGATTAGAAATTTGATAGGCGTTGATTGGTTAGGTTAAGATTTCTTATATTTTATTTTTAGCCTGGGCATAATTGATTATCTTAAATAGAAAATTAAAGTACTGCATATCTTATGAGATGATGATATTTTTTTTGTCATGTCTAAATAAAACTCTTTGTAAAAATGAAAGAAACAGAAACATGATCATCATAATAAGGTTAATTAAGATCAAAAATACTAAGATTTAGATATAAAGTGGAATCTTTATGCATGTGAGTAAATTAAATAATTTGACAATTGACTGGTGTTTGTGTTTGCACATGCAAGCACTGCAAGATATATGTGTGTGTATATATATATATATAGAAATATATAGAGTAGATTTAAAGGATTTTAAAGTGTAGGAAAAATACAAGAAATTTTAAAAATGTGAGATTTTAAAGATTAAAACTTAAAATAATTAAATCGATTTATATATTTTTTCAGATTTTTCTGTATTTTAAAATTTAGAATTAGAAGATTACGTGTGTGTACATGTGCAGACATAATGCATGACGAAATTTTGACCTAGAGCGCCGACCCAACACGTGCTCTACGAATTGACACCTATTCATTTTGCATTTTCTATCCAATTCACACAATAGGATGATTGGTTGATGCCAATCAATACCCTTGATCAAGAACTAATCACAAACAGAGGAGACCAAATCAAAAGCAAGATCAAAGCAGCAGTCAAAACAAAAACAAGAAATATGAACACCCGAGAACAGAGTACAAACTTGAAAATTTTGACGACCAAGAAGAGCACTTAAAGCTCCTTTAATTAGTGAAACATGAAACCAGAAATATAAAGCATATTACAAGCTTCAAATCGATGCCAAATTAGCTTCGTAACTCCTAGTATTCGTTGAGACACTAGCGTAAAAAGATCCCATAACAAACAACTAAAAAAAAAAATCCCTAAAAAATTAACTAAAGGTCAACTAAAACAATTAATTAGTTAGAGGAGATATATAATAAATAAACGATGTTATGTTATGTGTTTATTTATTTTGAAAAACTAACATATAAGTAGTAATTCTATTAAATTTAACTAAACATATATCATATATATATATAATAATAATAATAATTAATTATATTATTTTTGAAACACTTCTTGAATCCCGACTATTACAGAAAACATAAAAAGAGAAAGTGTTCTAAGTTCAAACATTTATAAAGATATAAATTAAAGAGAATGTGTTTAAGTTCAACTACTTTTGCATTCCATTGATGCTTAATACTTTTATCTTCTATATATACTATCAACAAGCACCCTTTAATTCTTAAAAAAAAAATCCCACCCTTTATATAATTTAATTTTTCTTGGAAAATTTAATATAGGTTGGATGAAATAAACTCTACACTCATACATATTCTTTTTGTTCAAACTATTACGCTACCTCAGGTTATAGAAAGAGTTAACTAGTGACTCTAACCTTTGTTATCCAAAAGTAATTAAAAAAAAATCTTCTTTTGTTGATTCTTTAATTTTATTTTTTTACTGTGTGACGGAGTGAGACCTCAAATTTCTTACATAATATCAAATATTAAATTAACATTACTTCCTTCCAACTGGGACATTATATTTATAAATGATCAGTACATATACAAAGAAAAAATGTTCAATGGATTTGATCATTCAAAGATGTAATGGGACACCTGGGAATAAAATAAAAAGAGCGATCCATTGAGATGGGACGGATATTTATTTACCTTTTTCTCTATATATGTTTCAATATCAATTGATGTGTCCTTTTTGTTGCCTTTTAAGCTGGACGGTTTGTTTGTTTACAACATGGATAAATGCTTTTCACGTGCTTTTGCTTGCTAAAGTGGGTGGATGATGATTGAGTGTTCATGGGCACTAATTGCATAGCTAACCAAAATGCTTTGCCACATGATATTCACTCTTACAAAGAGATTGTAAATTTTTTTTTTTTAATACATTTAAAGAATTAATAGTAATATTTGTGATTGCGTAAATAACACAGATACTGTGAGAGGGTTTCATAAACTTACTGTATATCTGGGATTGTGATAGACTGTTAAATAATCATTCATTTAAGAATTTAACACTCAAACTATCTTTGAATTGTCATTGTTTGTTAATTATTTATAAAAATTGTATATAGAGATTTAAAAAAAAAAAACCACACTAGACAGAGCTTTTAAGCACATGCTTTTATCGAAGTAAGATGGTAAAGAAAAATATGTAGAGTTTAGAAGATTAAATCAGTAAATCACGCATCTTATATTAAGCATATAAACACATTAATTAAAATCTAGAGATTTAGGTCGTGTTTAGAATTGAGATTGGATAGTTGTATCTTAAAAGTTACAATATAAAAGTATTTGGTAAACATTAATAATTGTACCTTGAAAGTAAAGATGATTTAATCCTACACTTGTATGATGAAAAATCTATAATATATTTAAAATTTATATTTATTATACATTATCAATTTTATTTTATAATTATAAATTTTTTTTAAACAATAGTTGTGACTTAAAAACCGTTACACCTCAATACCAAATAAAACCTAAATAAAATAAGTTGAAAACAGGAATCCCTCGACCACCACTATGGATATTAGGCATGTATATATAGTTGAAAATTATTATGTCGACTTTTGGGCTGTAGCAAATTAACTAAAAGCAAAGCAAAATGACATAAATATTCCTTTGGCATTTGAGCATTTCCAAAGGCTGTTTCAACCTCCATGTAAGGGTAAGGCCATACTGTACTTCTGGCTTTTTGCTACAACAGATATAGTCAATTTTAAGGGCTGTTCGCCATTGGGAATGGCAAGACACAAACAGGACATAGCCTATATAAATAAATTTATTTTTTACCACTTGTTCAGATTTCATCATCACATCAGATGCCAATTGTCTAATTTCATGTTGCTTTAGTGCTTTATAATTTATATTTTGACAACGTGTTCCCATTACCGGTACTTTGGATTCAGATCAAATCCTCTCGATTGCGGCACATAAAGGTAATTAGCAGAATGAACTCAAAGATACAAGGATTTTTTTATGTTACCGTTTTAAGGTCAAAGATACAAGGATTAATTTGAGAAAAAGTAGGTAGGGACTTTAGTGGTGAAATAAAAAAATTAGAGATCTAACTGTCATTTTCCTAGATAAAATGTTTCAATGGATACACATTTTTTATAGCTTTAAACGTTCTTTTATTTTTTATTTTACCCATAGCATAATTGTTATCTAAAAGACTAAAACTCTCTTATAACAATGACCGCAACAAGAGCATGAGAAGGTTAATTAAGATCACAAGACTGAAGACTGGGATAGTGGAATCTTATGCATGTGAGTAGGTATATAATTTGACAATGGACTGGTGCTTGTGCTACCACATGCACTGCAGGATCTATGCAGACATAATGCAAGAGGAAATTTTGACATAGAGCCGACCCAGCACGTGCTCCATGAATTGACACCCATTTAGTTTGCATTCCAATGCCATTCACTATCGTTTACAAACAACTGGCCTTAGTTTATGATTATGAAGCCTCAAAGTGAGTCTAGCTATCCACAGTCACCGGTCCTTGTTGTGCGTTTGTAACACACATCGCTCAACATATGTTGATGGCGCCTTGTAAACAATGTCTTGTTTGACATGTCTCTACATGTGTATGTATCTAAATTTTAGGTTGTCTATATTTACATATTAATTAAAATAATTTCTAAAAAAAATCAATGTCTCCTTTGCTTGTTTGCATTCAATCCGTATATATACATATACATATACATATTCACACATATATACATACCCTAAACGTAACACCGCTTTAATAAAATAAAATTGATATATTTATGTAAAATCTAGAGAAAGAGAATTGACAATATGCATAAATAGACAATATCAAACAAGAGGACCTATCAAGGCTACTTTCATAATACTCCTCCTCAGGGTGGAGCTTGGAGGTCTATCACACCTAGTTTGCTAATATGTCAGATAAAATGGATCTTTTCCAAGTGGTTTTGTAAAGATGTCTACAATTTGCAATGATGTCCATGTATAATAAGGAACAAGCAATCGAGATCGCATCTTGTCACGAATAAAATGACAATTCAGTTTTACGTTTAGTCCGTTCATGAAAGGCCAAAAAGTTTCGACAATATGGATAGTAGCTTGATTGTCACAAAGAACTTTAATTGGCTCTGGATGAGGAAAACTGAAATGAGAAATAAAAACTTAAGCACTGCAGGTCACAGGTTAATGTCGCAACCACTAATTGCTTCTTAATCTTCCAATATATTGGACTAGAACCAAGCATAGTACAATAACCAGTAACGGGTTGACGCATGGTGGGATAGCTTGCCCAATCAGAATCACAATAACCACGAATATGTAAATTGCTTGAAGAAGATAGAAGTATTCCTTTGCCTTGAGATTCCTTCAAATATCATAATAGTCTCAAAGCTGCATCGATATGAGTGGACCGTGGTTCATTTATAAATTGGCTCATAATATGTACTACATGAACAATATCAGGCCTTGTGATGGTGAGCTAAATGAGTCTGCCAATCAACTTTCTATATCATGAAGGCTCAGGCAATAGAACACCATCAGTTGGCTTAAGGTGAAGTTGTTGCTCTATAGGAAACGCTGAAACTTTTGCATCAAGCATGCACATATCTCGTAAAATGTCTAATGCAAAGTTAGTTGTTTGTATCTAGTGGTAATTGACATGAAGTGTAGGTAATGGAGGATAAAGAAAGTCAAAGGGGTCTTGAAGTGGGTTAGGTAAAATAGGTTCTTGGTCATGAGAGGCTAATGCATTATGAAATGAAAAACTATTTCATGGAAAATAGCATCACGTGAAGTATAAACAGTTTTACTTTCAATATCATACACGAGGTATCTTTTTAAGCCATATGGTTATCCAATAAAGGGTCTAGCTCTGGCTCGTTGGTCAAATTTCTTTTTGATTCTATGATTATGAGCAAAGCATAGACACCCAAAAATACGAAGATGAGAATAATTTAGTTTGGATTTGAAAAGTATTTCATGAGAGGATTTACCTGACATTAATGGTGTTGGCATCTTATTGATGAGATATGTAGCTGTAAGAACACATTCCTCCCAAAATTGTATTGGTAAATTTTGATTGGAATCGTAGTGTGCGAGCAACTTCAAGAAGGTGGTAATGCTTTCACTTTACCACTCCATTTTATTAGGGTGTGGCCGCACAACTATGTTGATTATAATGCCAAGCATTCGAAAGAAAGATTTCAACTCCTAAGAAAGGAATTCAGTACTATTTTCAGTTCTAATTTTTCGAATTTGTGCATCAAATTAGGTTTTTAACGAGAGAAAAGAATGATTTCAAGTGAATTGTCATTTCATCTTTAGACTGTATGAGATATAACTAAGTACAATGAGAAAAATCACCAAAAATAGTTAAAAATAATGTCTTAGATATTGAGGTTGAGTTAAGGCACTCCAAATATCATAGTGAATTAACTGAAAAGGTTTATTTGTGCGAATAACACTAAGGCTTTGTTTGGTACAGCTTATTAAATAGAGCTTATAATAGTAGAGCTTATAGCAGTAGAGCTTATACCAATAGAGATTTTGGACAAAAAGTCATTGGGTGTTTGGTTGTCAATTAAAAAAGTACTTTTGAACCATTAAACTTTGTGATATTTTTTATATTATATATTTTTAGAAAAACTCTATAACCTCTACTCCCAAAAACTCAAATTTTGGGCTTTTACTAGTAGAGGTAAATTAGCTTATTTAAGTTAAAAAAACTCTACTAAAAAAATAACCAAACGTCATAAAAAATTTTAAAAAGTGCTTATACAATTAAATAAGCACTTATACTTCTTAAATAAACCATACCAAATAGGCACTAACTAGAAAATATAAACGGGTTTGTTTTGCTAGAGGACAAAAATCACAAACATAATAAAAAATAGTTAAAAAATAATGTCTTAGACATTGAAGGTTGAGTTAAGGCACTGCAAATATCATAGTGAATTAACTAAAAATGTTTATTTGTGCGAATAACACTAACTAGAAAAGATAAACGAATTTGTTTTGCTAGAGGAAAAAAATCACAAACATAATAAAAAATAGTTAAAAAATAATGTCTTTGACATTGAAGGTTGAGTTAAGACACTCCAAATATCATAGTGAATTAACTGAAAATGTTTATTTGTGCGAATAACACTAAATAGAAAAGATAAACGAGTTTGTTTTGCTAGAGGACAAAAATCACAAACATAATCATGCAACTTGAAATCGATGAATAATGTTAAGCCAAAGTTTTCAAACGGTTCAAAGATGGATGCAAGTCGCCAATGCTAAAGATCGAAATTTGGTAAGGTGGTGGTAGTGAGTAAAACTGTTGAAATGCCGAAAATAATAAAGTTATCATTAACTTTACCCACTCCACTCCACTCCACTCTAATTTAAAGTCCAAAGAAAAAAAATAATAGTTCCAACATATGTAATAGAAACAGTGGTATGATTTAGTAATTGTACTCTAAAACACTCTGGATATGATTTATAAGTAGAGAAAAGATTTAAAAAGGAGCTGTTGGTTTGTATTGGTATTAGTGTCAATGCGCAGGTGTACACAATAAGTAATATAATTATAAGTATTCAAATCATCTTTATAGGGATTGATGTTATAAGATTTGCTATAGCAATTTCAATGGTGCAATCTTAATCTAATTGAAATAAAATAAGTTAGGAAATTAATGAACTAACTAAATTTAAAATACAATAAAAATTGCACAAAAGAAAATTCTCAAATCAAACACAAAGATAAACTCAATGGGAAATGAGTAGTTGAATGATTAAACCATTTAATGGTTTTGATTGTTTTTTCAATTAAGATTCTATTGCTACAACATTTATTACAACACTGAACAAAATCCCTTATGCATTCTTATTTGTCGCATACTAGATATCTTATATTTAAATATAACATAACAGTGACCAATTTTCATAACCCAACCCATACATGACAAGATATTGTCTACTTTGGGCCTTAACAAGGCCCATAAGGTTATGTTCTCGGGGCACGCCCATACACCCCAAAAAGCGTTTTGCCAATTAAGGTGTGAACCACCCCTTATAAACTCATCATCTCTCTCGTGCTTTGCTGATATGAGATTCGCCTAGGGTGTTACATACACTCCCTTTTAGGGACTAAGCTTTCTCACTAAAGTTTGCCCCATCATCGCTCAAGAAGACACATGGAGATGCTTTGATACCATTTGAAACGACCCAACCCAGACTTGCTAAGATATTGTCTGCTTTGTACTTTAATAAGGCCTGCACGGTTTTGTTTCCGAGGTACCCAAACACCTCAAAATGCGTCTTACCAATTAAGGTGTGGATCACCCATTATAAACCCAACATCTCTCCTATGCTTTGCCTATGTGGGATTCGCCTAGGGTGTTACATACACCTTCCCCTTTGGGACTCAGAGTCTTTGCTGAGGTTTACCCTACCATCGCTCAAGAGGACACACAAAACCGCTCTGATACCATAATGTCATAACCCAACCTAAACCTAGCAAGATATTGTCCGCATTAAGGCTTGTACGATTTGGTTCTTAAGGCGCCCATACACCCTAAAATGCGTCTTGCCTAATTCTTCACTAATCTTAGATTAAACATGATCCTATTCAAACCAAAATTAACTCAAACTCAATCTAAAACCATGTATTATCTTGATATGTTCTAATAAATCAGACTTTCTTTTGACTCTTTCTTAGTTGGTATCCACTAAATGGGTGGTCAGTCGAAATAGGGATTTGTAATAAATAAAATCAAGATAAAATACTACAGTAGATTCACAGTAACGCACAAATTAAAGTCAAATAACCATTAGACTTGTTTATCACCAAAATAGATCAAAGTTTAGTGCATGATATCAAATAAAACAGTAATAATAATTGTTTTTGCTATCAAATACATTCCCATAAAGAAAAGAAAACAAGAAAATAAAAATGAGAAATTGATTCTCGTTAGGTCTTTATAATCTCTCCTTCTTTTTCTCCTTGAATCCTTTGCTGCAGCCCTCAACTCTCTCTCATTCTCTCTTTTCTTTTGTTTTCTCTTTTTATATCTTGAAATTAGGGCAACCAAAAGCTTGTGGCTGCGTGCCTTATATTTTTGGAAACCTTGGATCACAGCCTTTATGTGCCTGTCGCCACTTTACCAGTTAGCACATGCGTAATCTTGTCTGCAGTTACTCTAGGATTGCGGCAGCAATGGATATACCATCTTCTCTATTTCATACTTGTTTTAGTCTCTAGAGTCAAGTTTTTTTTTGTCATCTTTGTAAGTCTGCTGCTGCAACATTCCATCCATAAAACTTAAGCTTTTTGGTAACGTACAATCATGCATATAATCAGAGTATAAAGTGATCTAAAACAAAATCAATTTATTAAAAAAAACTTAAATAGATGTATATGCAAAATGTAGCTAAAACTGCAATAAAACAACTCATTTATTCTTTAAGTAACATTAGTTTAAGTCTAAAAATACCATGAAAACTCTTATTTTATAGAGTTATCATGCACTTGTGCCGATAATCCAAGTGGAAAGGGACGGGGTAGAAAGTGCTGTACCTGCTAGATTTGTGATTGAATTTAGATTACTTGTAAATAACCTGGCAAGGATTTTATTATACTGCTCTTGCGTAATAAGAAGTCCTTGAAATTTTTCTTCAATTGCAAGTGTGTTTGCCGTTGTTTTTGCTTTATTAAACTCATGTTTATTTTACTGAGATGACTCTCGTCGTTTAGGTGGATGACCATACAATTTGTAGCAAACAATTTTGGTATGGCCCTCTTTGCCACAATGTTCACAAGTTGACCTATTCTTACTTTTCTTGCGATCATCATAATTACCATCAAACTAATGACCTTTGCTATAGGCCTTGTTTTGAGTGGCAAGTGTAGCACCTTTAGGTAAAGAGTGAGACACATGAATTTCTTGTTTTTTTCTTTCTTGGGACGCTAAAGAATATATCTTATTGGGAGAAAGGAATGTATCCATAAGCAAAATATGACTTTTAAAAGGACTATACATATCATGTAACCATTGAACAAATTTTATAACTCGATCTCATTGCAAAAGATTTGTTGTGGCTTTGGCATGGTTATGAGAGTACGGTTCTATGTAAGTAAGAGAGTTCAATTCATCCTAAATGACTTTAATCTAGTGCAATAAAATGAAAAAAGAGCGTCTCATTGCCACAATGTTGAGATGGCTTGTTTTAGCTAGTAAAACTTTAGTGCATTTGTTTGTATATATCTTTCTTACAAATCTATCCAAATTTTATGTGCAGATTGCACATACAAAATACTATTGGCAAGTTGTTTAGTGATGGAGTGAAGATTTTGAAAAATCAGCCATAGAAGCTTAATTTTTCAAGATTGGTAGCCTCTGATACCATGTAAATGTTGGGATAACAAAATCTTTGGTGAAAACCATCACTATAAATTCAGGAATATTCATGCTGCATCACTAAGAATCAATTAAAAAAATAATACGGATACGTTTTTGAATCGATAATGCTTAATTCCTCTATAGAGTAGTGTGATTGTCCTTTTAGATCTACATATTCTCCTAAAAGAGTACTTTAGTTTTCTCTATGCTCTCTCTCTGACGATGAGGTATCAGAAAGAATGGAAAGAATACGTGTGACCTGGGGACCATAACCATTTATATAGACAACATATTCCTGTTGTCACTATGTATTCATAATTCTGCCCATCATAAAATTAGAATATTATTCGGTCTCTACACATTAAAGCCCCACACCCTATTAGATATATTAAAGCTCATAATACTGAAAATCTAAATAGATCACTTTTAATTGGACTTAACATCATATGATAGTCTGCAACACATAATTATACACATATAAGCCCAACGTTGGATTAAGGACCCAACAAGATTAGATTAAAAATCCAACAATCTCTTACCTGGGTTATATGTGTAAACTTATAATTATATTTTGTAAAAATAATCGTATGAGCTCAATCTTACTATCATTACTAAAATGTATCTGTAACCAATCTGGTCCATCAATCATACTAACATAGGATCAAAGTGGCTTTCGTTACAATTATTGTAACTCGACCCATTAATGGTCACTATACTGATACAATTGAATGCAATGGATCATGATGTAGATGTGTAGCATGGAAATTTAATGCAATGTGATCTTAACATGCCTATTTCCAACTGGTCCACGTAAAACCTTAGTGAGATCAAACACATAATTATTCACATATAAGCCCAACGTTGGATTAAAGATCCAAAAAGATTAGATTAAAAATCCAACAATCTCCTACTTGGGCTATATGTGTAACCTTATAATTATATTTTGCAAAAATAATCATAAAAGCTCAATCTTACTGTCATTACTAAAATGTATCTATAACCAATTTGATCCATCAATCATACTAACATAGGATTAAAGTGGCTTTCGTTACAATTTTCGTAACTCGACCCATCAATAGTCACTATATTGATACAACTTAATGACATGGATCATGATGTGGATGTGTAGCAGTGAAATTTCATGCAATATGTTCTTAACATGCCTTTTTCCAACTGGTCCGTATAAAATTTTAGTGAGATCAAACCATACTAAAAATTAGAGTGTGAATAAACCAAAATAGGATCAAAGTGGCTTTCGTTACAATTATCGTAACTCGACCCATAAATGGTCACTATACCGATACAACTTAATGACATGAATCATGATGTGGATGTGTAGCAGTGAAATTTCATGCAATATGTTCTTAACATGCCTATTTCCAACTGGTTCACGTAAAACCTTAGTGAGATAAAACCATACTAAAAATCAGAGTGTGAATAAGCCAAAACTTTATTTCTGCAGAAATAGCCTGAAATATCCGTAAACCAAAATAACTAAAAAATGTCTATATTACAAGAGCATCTAAAATCATAAACTCCCACTAAAACTGAATATCTTTAAATGACATGACACCCATATGAGTAGTGTGCTCATGAAACGTTTTGGGTGGCAATACTTTAGTAAGTGGATCCGCAATCATGGAGTATGTACCGGTGTACTCTATAGACAACTATCCACTATGAATTCTTTTTTTAACAACTAAGAACTTAATATCTATATAGTTTGACTTTGTCGAGCTCCTATTGTTATTGGAATACAGTACTATTAACTTATTGTCACAAAATAATCTAAGTGGTCTATCAACACCATCTACTATACACAACCCTGTGACAAAATTTCATAGCCATATTCTGTGATTAAATGCCTCATAACATACTATGAATTCTGCTGCCATCGTAGAATAGGGTATAAGAGAGTGTTTAGCACTCTACCAGGAGATAGCACCCCCAGCTAGCAGATAGATATAACCTAAAAGAGATTTCATACTATCTTGGCATCCAGCAAAATCGGAGTCAATATACCTAATGATCTAAATCTGATCTGACCTCCGATATGTGAGCATGTAGTCTTTTGTTCAATGTAAGTACTGTAAGTCCCGTTTGGCTACTTTCCAATGGTCTACTCCTGGATTACTTAAATATCTACCCAACATCCCAGTAACTACGCAATATCTGGTCGCGCACAAACATGAGCATACATCAGACTTCCTACTGATAATGTATAAAGTATTTTCTGCATTTCTTTTTCCTCAAAATCATTCTTAGGACATTGATTGAGACTGAACTTGTCTCCCTTAGCCACAAGGGTATTACCTGACTTACAATTTTACATGTAATATCTCTTGAGAACTATTTCGATATAGCTCTTTTGTGATAATTCAAGAATACCTCGAGAGCGATCCTGGTGTATCTTTATGTATAATATAAAAAAAGCGTCACCAAGATCTTTCATCTCAAAATTCTTAGTTAGAAATCTCTTGGTGTCGTGCAAAAAGCTTATATCGATACTAGCAAAATGTCATCGACATATAAAACTGGAAAAATATACTTGCTCCTACAAAACGTATGGTATATGCAATCATCGACGATCACTTAATGAAACTTGAAATACTATTGTCGAGATGTTTGTTTGAGTCCATAAATGGATTTTTTAAGTTTGTAAATGACGTTCTTTGGGTCTCAGACACAATGTTTTCTAGCTGTACCATATAGATCGTCCCATCAATGTCGCCATTAAGCAATGTCGTCTTTACATCCATTTGATATAACTCAAGATCGAAATGTGCCGCTAATGCCATTATAATCTTGAAAGATTCTTTTGAAGAAACCAGAGAGAAAGTCTTTTTATAGTCAATGCCTTCTTTCTGTGTAAAGTCTTTTTGCGATAAGACGCGCTTTGTACCTCTCCACATTGCCTTTCGAATCCCTCTTGGTGTTAAATATCCAATTGCAACCAATAGGTTTCGCACCTTCTAGCAATGTGATAAGATCTCATACGTCATTATCCTTCATGGACTTCATATCCTCATTCATGGCATTAATCCACTTTTGAGAGTTGCAACTCTCCAGAGCTTGATGGAAATTGATTAGATTATCTTTCATCACTCCAATGTTTACCCCATGTTCTTAGAGAAATACAATGTAATCATCTGGTAATGCACTTCTCATTTCTCTAGTGGATCTCCTTGATGGCATATGTTCTTGAGGTGGTGGAGTTTGTTATTTTGGAACAACTTCTTGTATTGGGGATTCTTCAACATTGGCTTGATTTGTTATATCTTGAACAAAATCAGGAATAAGACCTTAATCAATGTCAATAAAACCTATGTGAATATCAACATATTCTCTTTAAAGACAAAGTCTCTAACTGTATCTCCCCTCGCAAACTTAACATCCTTAAAGAATCTAGCATTTCCTAACTCTAAAATCGACTTAGTCATGGGATCATAAAACTTATACCCCCCAGATCGTTTTGAATATCCAATAAAATAGCAACTTACCATCCTTGAGTTCAGTTTCTTCTCATTAGGCCTATAATGTCTTGCCGCAGCTGGACAACCCCAAACATGCAAGTGTTTTAGACTAGGAATCTTATCTGTCCAAAACTCGTAAGGAGTTTTTGTAGTCGTTTTAGTTGGAACTCTATTAAGGATATATGATGCAGTCTTAAGGGCTTCTCCCCACAGTGATTCTAGTAAAGTAGAATGACAAATCATACTCCTCACCATGTCTTTAAGCATCCTGTTTCATCTTTCAGCAACACCATTCATAGTGAGCAAACTGAAATGCATGTTATGCAACCCAAGAGGGCGGTGAATTGAGATTTTAAAATTTATACAATACAATTCGCACAACAATTTAATCTATTGTCTTAATCAAATAAAAAACAATAAATTCAATCAAGCACAATATTAAAAGAGTAAGGGAAGAGAAAACAAACACAAGGAGTTTTACGTAATTCGGTTATCCCCGCCTATGTCCACGCCTCCAAGCTCACCTGGCTTGAGGATTTCACTATCTAAGTCTCCCAAACCTTCAAATGTTTACAATTGACTTCCAAGGTATTAATGAACCTTTACAACAAGAGATTATATCCCTAATCTCTTCACCCCAAGTGTTCCCCACACTTGTACACTCACAATTTGATAAAAAATGAAAATCACAACAATGAAACTCTCTTTAAGAGTGGATAACAAATTATATCTCAATAATGCTTCAATAAATGATGATTTGCGAAATGGAAGCTCAATATATGTTATATGATTTTATATTTGCTTGTATTAGTTCTTAAAATGAAGTTTGAGTTGAGTTTTTATAGTGAAAGCCCAAAAACTAGCCGTTATAGGCAAATTCCCATGTTCAAGCGGTTAGCCGCTTGATTATCCGGTTAGTTGCTCAGGAACAGTGATATTACCGTTATTTTTGAATTTGCTACAGTAATACTGTTCACTAAAATTGCACTTTGGCCCAAAATGTCATAAAACTTTACAAATAGGTCCAATATCAGAACTTCTTAAAAATAGTTGTCTTTCCCAAATTTTTTAAAATTATAATATGGCCCCAAAGATTTTATTATTTTGCACAAAGGTCCTTTTCAACATAATACCCATATTTTTCAAAGTTCTCAAAAGCTTTCACTTTACTCCAAAATATTCATAAATTATAGTATGACCCAAAATATTTCAAATGTTGGTAAAAACGTCCAACTCCGAAATTTAATACTTATTAAAATCAAAGATTACAAATCTTAGCATTTAAGTCTAAATTACTTAAATCCATAAAATACTTTACTTTATAAAAACAAAACCTTTTAGTTTATGAAAAGTATTTAATTAAATTAATTTCTTGAGCTTCTCAAATGCTAAATCATGCATCAATTAAATCATACCGACTTTACAAGAATTTATTGCACTAATTTGTTCGTTGCGCTCTAAACTATATTTTTTATGTCGCCGTTGTCCATTGAGTGTCTTCAATCTTGATTTCACTTGATTCACTTGCATAAATATTATCCTTAAAAAAAACTAGTGAAAATGTGAAATACAATATTTATTATTTTTACTTAAGACCTATGTTTGTTATCATCAAAATTACATTATGTGTAGCCCTTTAGGCTAACACAAACCTGACATAGTGTATTATGAGATGATATTGCATTCCTCTAGGAATTTAGCAAATGGTCCTAGACGTTGTTCACATGAACCATCATATTAACCATATTATTTGCCACCACAGTCAAATCTGAAGCTTTTAATTCTTTTGCCGAGTTGGTTTTCAACTTTAGCCTTAAAGATTTTGAACATATCCAAAGACTATGACTTTTCATAGAGAAGATGTATGTAGCCATTTCTAGAAAAATGGTCTATGAACATCATAAAATATTGTTGACCATTCCAAGTAGTGGCAGGAAATAGCCCACAAATGTTTGTATGTATGAGTTTTAAGACATTTGAAGTCCTGTTGGCTTCAAATCTCCTTTTATTGGTTTGTTTCCTCTTGATACAATTAACACATATGTCAAAATTTGTGAATTTAAAGGGTCAAGAATTTCGTCTGACACAAGTCTCTCTATTCTCCGTTTGGAGATATGACCCAATCTCTTATTTCATAACGCAACTGAATTCTCATTGATAAATTTTCTCTTTACACCTCGTGTACTTATTTGCAGGGATTCATGAAATGAAGCAATTGTTTTAAGTATATAAAGATTATCATCGCCGGACAAAGAATCAGAATCAACAAATTTTGAATCATGAAACAAACTAAATTTTTCGTTTCTAAATAAACAAGAATAACCATATTTTTCCAAAGCGGAAACGAAAATCAAATTTCTTCTAAAAGACAAAACAATAAATGTTTCGTCAAGATCCAAATAAAATTCGATCTTTAATAATAATCTAAATTTTCCAATTGCTTCAACTTCAACCTTCTTGCCATCACCCACATAGATGTATCTTTCACCATCATTGGGCTTTTGGGAAGTCAAGTAACCTTGCATAGACACACTGATGTGAGTTGTTGCACTAGAATTTATCCACCACATGTGTCTAGGTATTAAATTAACCTCAGAAAAAACCAAACCATGTCTTTTAGCACTGTAAAAGAAACAGCTAGTGGCTACTCGATCATCCAATTTCTTTTGTTGTTTCTTTTGAGGTGTTGTATCTGCAGCGTCCTTATCCTTTTTTTTTTCTTGCCCTTATACTTTATTGAAATCAGATTTGTCAAGAGCGTACTCATTTATGCCCTTTTATTCTTGACAAATCCATTTTCAATTTCTACAAGAAACTTTTTTAGCCGTATTTATTCTTGCAGACATAGAGTCCTCGAATGGTTCCGGAATGACCTTCTTCATAATCATGATGCACATGTGATTTGATCTCTCCCACTTTTCCATATCCCTCTTGTCATCAAGGGTACTTTCATCCATAAGAGATATGGGAGAATCAACCCTCAACCTAAGATCAAGATCCATGATTGGGAGAACTATTGAGAGGTTCTCGTGCCATGACTTGAAGTTAAAGTCATTTAACATATGAATAGAATTGATGTTGACAGTAATATTTAGCAGTAGACATCACTGAATTTGAGAACAACAAACAAACAAAATAAGCTCATATTAGTTTTAAAATAAAAATAAATTCAAATAAAGGTAAACCCCATCTCAAGATACCGGGCACTCCATTAATATTTCATCTTTGGACAAAATATTAACTTATAAGTGATATCTTAGTGCAGTAATAAAACACTGACAATAAAAACATATAAAAAAATAAATCTTCGTTTGGGCCGATTTATTACTCAAATGTAAAACTGAATAATCATCACGTGTTTATTATCACATGTGCACATATAATTCTATTAAATATGAATCTTCCTTTAGGTCGTCGATATTTACAAAAATTACATATACAAAATTATTTATATTTCAAAGTAAATTAATTTCCACAAAAAAAGTCACTTTGACGATATATTGTTTCAATTAATTTATCTCAAAATACATAAAAACCAACCAATATTTAAATTTAAAATTGCACAAAAAATTACTACAAAAATAAAAAATAAAAATCATGTCAAAGTTTAGTCAATTGTCAATGGTCATAGTCAACGGTCAATGTTGACCGTTAATCGATTCAGGGCTGGACTGATTCGGATTGATCCGAATCAAATCCTAAACTTAGGGGTGGGCAAAAAAAGCTGATTAATTTAAAATCGAACCGAACCGATCGGTTCGGTTCGGTTTTTATGCGGTTTTTTTTCTTCTAAAAAACCGAAATAGTAATATTAAAAAATAGTAAAATTAATCGGTTCGGTTTTCGGTTTTAAAAAAAAACCGCAAAACCGAACCGAAATCTTAAAAAAAACCGATTGTTTTGAAAGCTAAAACTAAAACCTAAAAGCCTAAAATCTAAATCGTGACCTTCAACCAAGCTCCTTCCCTGCATCAGGCGTAAGACAATTGAAAGTTTGAAACCAAGAATCGACTGATTCAGGAGCAACTTTCAAGTTTCAACCCCAAACACTTGCAGCGACGTGTACAGCTCCGCCAGTTTTAGGATTGGGACGGAAAGGAAAAGGGGTTCCGCACTTCCGCTGCTACTGGTGGCCATATTATCGACGGGATCTACGCTGGATCTGAGTTGTTGATTCGCTTGTTGGACTTGATTAGGACCCACAATCATCATCTATCATCCTTGTTCGAGCGTCGGCTTAAAAGCCAGGTACAGATAGTTCATCAATTGGAATTGGTCATGAGGGTCCAATAATTTGGGACCACCATCGTTTGTGCTCCCATCCCATGTCAATTTTTTCTGCAGTTTTTTTTCACTTTTCAAAGGTCAAACTCAAAATTATTCTACATAGCTTTTCATTTTTTTTATAATATATAATCTTGATTTTTGTTGATAGTTTATGTAATAATTTAATATATATATTCTTGATTGGCCAAAATGAATACAAATACAATTAATGAATGAAAAAGTTATTCATAAAGCATCATTTATTTATTTGTTCATTATGGTTAAGTTGTATGCGATCCATTTGGTTGTTGTTTGTTGGTTACAACTAGTTAAATATTTATTTGAAAGTAAAATATAACCTGTTAATTAAGATGAATGTTGTAATATGAAGTCTTTTTAATTTTGTAAAATTTGCATGGTTATTCAATAATTATAATCTTTTTATTAAATATTCAATATTTATAATTTGTTCCTCACTTTTTAGTAACATGTATGAATCTAGGAAGGTTGAAGAATTGAAATCTAATATTAAGGAGTTGTTGATGAAGCTATATAATAGCTATATTGGTGGGAGTGATGTGAGGAATAGTGATGGTGTTTGCTATGGTAATATCCATGATGGTAGTAGTGGTGGTGGTGGTACTAGTGCTAGTAGTAGTATAATGTCAATTGATCTTTTTTCATCTTTCAAAATGATGAAGCAAAGTTCAAATGATGACATTAGTTCGAAAAATGATGTTGAAAAGTATTTGACGGATGCTAATGAGAGTACTAGTAATGCCCATTTTGATATTTTGACTTGGTGGAAGTTGAATGGGCATAGGTATCCGATTTTGTCTCAGATTGCCAAAGATGTTTTGGCAATTCCAGTGTCTACTGTAGCTTCGGAATCGGCATTTAGCACCGGAGGGCGTGTTCTTGATCCTTTTAGAAGTTCGTTAACTCATAAAACTGTTGAGTCATTAATTTGCACTCAAAATTGGCTTCGCTCAACTCTATTAGGAGAACGGATAATACAACCTACTCAGGAGGAAACTGAATTCTATGAAATTATTGAAGCAGGTAATATGTTACTACTATATTTTAATATGTTGTTTTGGTTATTTCACTCTTAAATATTAGAAATCATTCTAATATTTTTGTTTAATTTTTTAATGTAGAATTTGGTAGGCCAATAGTAGCTCAACAAAAACAAGCAGCTGAGGAGTAATTGGGATTATGATTTATTTTGATTTGAACTTGTTATTTGTTATTGAACATTGTTTGAGACATATTTTGATTTTTTGTTTGTTAATTTTTTATGTTTGTTATAGATTTATTAATTTAAGGTTTTAAATCTAAAAAAGCCCAAAATAAGCCCTATAGGCCCATAATCGAAATAATCGAACCGAATCGAATCGAATTATTTCAATTAATCGAGTATTTGATTATTTTGGTAATTTGATTAATCGCGATTATGATTTTAAAATAATCGTAATCGAACGATTATGAAAAATATAGTAAAAAACCGAACCGAACCGAACCGCACCCACCCCTACCTAAACTAGTCCACAATCAAACCAACCCCTTTTTTTTTTTTAATGGCTGAAAATACTTTCGCTTTAATGGACTAATATAAACCAATCCCCTCAACCTATCAAGCCCAATTTATTGGGCCCAAAACTCAACTCTAATTAAGTCCAAGCAGAATTTGGGTTTAAATGAAAACTTTCTTTATTTTCTGCTGGAAAGAAATGTTACAACACCTTAGGGAACGTTTAGATATTTACCTTGAAACCCTAATTCTATCTTTTCTCTTTCGTGCGGCTGGGGTGCCGCCGCTTCTTCCTCTGCAGTGGCCATTCAGCCACCTTTCTTTCTCTCCAGCGCGGGCTGGTTGCAGCGGCATGCATGCCGGCACAGCCGTAAGCCGGCGACGGCCAGCCCCTTTTTTTTTGCTTCTCCTTAATTTGCCGTGGCGTCGTGGCCGCGGTTGCTGGCTGGCGCCGCCCAACAGCTGTGTCTCGCCGGCGGCTGCTATTGCCGCCGGCCACAAAACTTCAAATTAGAAATTTTTTTTTGACTGAAATATGAATTTCCAAAATATTCTAAATTCCGACAAATAACCACAGTTTTATTCTCAAATGTAATAATTTTAATAATTATGATATTATTAAATTTAAGTAAACTAGAGATTTAATCATTAATTAAAATAAATTTGGTTCTCAATGAAGAGACTCTGATACTATTTATTGAGATAAAAAAATTTTTAGTGAAAATCATTACCTATAAATTTAAGAATATTCATATTATATCACAAAGAATTAATAACAAAATAATATGGAAGCGTATCTAAATGCATAATATTTAATTCCTCTCTAGAGTAGTGTGGTTAGCCTTCTAAATCTACACGTTCTCTTAAAGAGTCATTTAGTTCTTTTTGCACTCTCTCTCTCTCGATGAAATATCAAAAATAATGTAAAGAATACGTGTATCTGGGACTATAACCACTTATATAGACAACATATTTCTGTTGTCATTGAGTATTTATAATTCTGCTAATTATAAAATTAGAATATTATTGGATCTCTACACATTAAAAACTCACACCCTATTAAATATATTAAAGTTTATAACACTGAAAATTTAAATAGATCACTTTTAATTAGGTTTTACCTTATATGACAGTTTATAACACATAGTTATTCACATATAAACCTAACATTGGATTAAAGATCCAATAATATTGGATTAAAAATCCAACAATAAAATGTAAAGAAAGGAAATTGAGACAAAGAAATATTGAGTAGTTTTCGGCAATGTGAAGACTCAAGAAACTATATTATTGTAGATGGATTACAAAGAAATTCAAGTGTACAAAGTAGGAAAATTACAATATACATAAATAAATACTGTCAAACAAAAAAGTGAATCTTATAATTACTAAAAAATAATTGTGTATGGGATCCTCACGTTTGCTTTCCTAATAATGTATCTAAGGAGAAATATTATTGTTCTCCCTGAATTTTAAGCCAACTGCTGTTTATAATTAAACACCAGAAAGCAACATTTTCCAGTAAAGATTTTGGATTTCGCCACTTACCTCATCTATTTAGTCTTTTGATGTCAAAATTTCAACAAAAAAATAGTGGTTGTATTGTGTCTAAATTGAAAATTATAGTGAGGAAAGTGTCATCCTAGACGCCAACAAATATACCCATTGTTCCCGAGTATATATATTTATTTTGTTCATACTAACCCTTCCCGTTATATCAGTTTTAATTAACTGAATTAAATTTAACCGATCTGAAAATTTAAGATTGTTAAATTTTTGGCGTATCACTTAACTATCGAGTTTCAATGTGGGTTCAGTAATCTTACCTACACACTAAAAAAAAATACTCTTTTCGCAAAATTGGAAAAAGAGAATCTAATTCTTCTACTGCTAAATTTTATGAGACTAATTTTCATTGGCTGAAGAATCATTGAGATGCAAAGTTGTCTAAAGAATCATTGAACCAAATAACACAGAAATTTCAGCCGAGTTGTTTGCTGATCAACAAACCAGGGTCGGCTTTACAGTATTAGGGGTCGCAGGCAAACTTTTTTTTTCTTTTTTTTATGGGGCTTCTTTTTATTTAGTAATTTCAATACTCAATAAAACAATAAAGAATTGAAAATTCATTTCAACTTTAATTCTTGAATTTCAACAAATAATCAAGAAAATTCTAAAAATTTTCAAAAACAAAATCTAAAATTTACCATTAGAAATTATACAAAAAGAAGCAAACGAATAAATGAGAACAATACTATTTTCAAATAGAATATTTAGAATGGTAGCACATAAAAAGTTGAGATCATGAATTGATGGTTAGATAATGGATATGAACTTTGTATTTCAAGTAACTAATTTTTTTTTCTTTTTTGAATGAACTAATACATGTAATAATCTTCATTGTAGAGAAGAGATCAAGAAATTTTTCATCTATAATTTTCTAGATTATAAGATTTTTAGTAGAAATTAAAAGGAATACTCAAAGTCAAAGATTCTAATGTTGAATAATTGAGCTTTTTTAAGAAGTTGAAAAGATAAAAAATTTATTTATTTTTATTAGAAAAACTAATAATGAATAAATTAATGGTTAGATAATATTATTAATTATATCTCTTTAACAATAAGATAACCAATTATAGGTTTTTTATATAAATAATAATAATAATTAATTATAGGATAATTATTAATTAGAGATATGTCTAATAGACTTTTCTACCACACATATAATTTTTTAAAAAGATTTTATTAACTAGAGAATTATTACTAATACTAAAAAACCGAGGACTTTTTAAAATTTGAGACCTTTGGCGATCGCCTTGTTCGCTTATACTTAAAGCCGCCCATGCAACAAACTAATTATTAAGAATTGAGCTTCATTGGAGCTAACAAATCAACTAACCAATAGAAATTGCTGCCACTAATTGAGTTGATTATGAGAGATAGCTATATCAGATGATATAAGACAAGCAGAAATGATAATATGCATTATCTAGATGCTTGAGATGAGATAGCTAAAACAAGGGTTTTGCTGGAACAGGTATGCACTTGACAAACCAACCAATTGGCCAAGAGATGGCTGCAATCCCAATACATGAACCCCATTGGATCCAGTTCAGCCCCTCTGTATCTGCAAATTTCTTCAGAATTTCCACCATCACCACTTGAAGGACGATGGTTATCCCAATAATCCCCAGAAATGACTTATTCTTATGAATCCCCTTAAACACATTCTTTTTTTCAAGCTTCCTTGCGTTGAATTCGTTGAAGACTTGGCAAAGTACAAATGTGTTGAAGATCATGGTGTCCTTTACATTCTCATTAACACCAAGGACGGATTCACCTTTGAACTGTAACGTCAACAAGACAGCTATCTGATAGAAAGCTTGGGCCAGAAGATTCCTCCACATAACGTTGGTTATAAGTGGCTCAGTAAGACTCACCGGTGGTTTCTCCATAAGCTCCTTGGTAGGTTGCTCTGTAACCAGAGCCAATGCACCTAACGTCAGAACGATCAAGTTCATCCACAGTAACTGGACTGCTGTTAATGGGTTCTTACCAACTAAAACCGCTGCCAAAAAGTTAAATAGAACAGAAGAAACACTAATGGTAAGATGGAATTGAATGAATTTCTGGATGTTCACATATACACATCTTCCCCAATTCAGTAAAGTGACTGCAGTTGCGAAGTTATCATCCAAGATGATGATATCTGAGCTCTCCTTGGCAACTGCTGTGCCTTGGATGCCCATAGACAGTCCTACGTTTGCTTCCTCCAGAGCTGGTGCATCTTTTATACCATTTCCCGTGACCGCAACCACATGACTTTTTAGTTTTAAGCACTTAACCATTGCCAGTTTATCATCAGGAGAGGCTCTTGCCATCACACATATTTTTTCAACTTTCTCCATTTTCTCCTCTTCTGTGTAGTTTCTGAACTCCTCTCCTTGTATTACTGCTTCAGTGGCTTGATCATCTGGCTTGAGTATTCCACATTGTGTGGCTATGGCTTTTGCAGTGAAAATATTGTCGCCTGTGATCATCTTGATGTTTACTCCAGCAAATTGACAATCTTCCACGGCTTTCTTCAGCCCCGGACGACACGGATCCTTAATTCCAATCAGTCCTAATAGGATCAAGTTTTCTTCATTTAGCTCTTCTTCTGGAACTGGAACTTTTTTGTGAGCAAAAGCAAGGCACTGCAGGCTACCTGCTGCCATACCTTGAATAATTTGCTCAAATCTTTCCCTTGCACCAGCCTCTAAATGTTTGACTTTCCCAGAAGCATCATAGTAACTTGAACACATTGCTAGAGTTATCTCTGCCGCCCCTTTCCAGTGGACGTGCACAGTATTGTCTGCCTTCTTCCTCATCATAACTCTGCTCTGTTTCCTATGGGAATTGAAGGCTTCAACTTGGAGAATGACACAACTCTGGCTTATTTGCTCCATGTCCATGCTCATTCCCAGAATAGCCCAGGAAAGAATTGCTTTCTCAATGGAACTGCCAGATAATTCAATTTCCAATCCTGAAGCTGAACTTCTCTTGTAAAAACCTGCAGTTGTATTTAATGCAACACCTTGTTGAATCAATTCAACAACTTCTGGAGCTATATTGGAATGATCAGCAGCTCCCTCTCCTACAGGTTCTTGGCCAAGCCAAAACTTTGCCACTTTCATCTGGTTCAGAGTTAGTGTGCCCGTCTTATCCGTGCAAATTACAGTGGCTGACCCCATCGTCTCACAGGCAGAGAGCTTCCTCACCATAGCATGATCAGCCATCAATCTCTTCATCGAATAAGCAATAGTAACTGTAACAGCCAGCGGCAAACCTTCTGGGATAATTAAATTCACAACTGCATTAACTACGTCGTCAAGCTTTGTACGACCCTGTACAAATTCACTGCTTCCGTCCTCGTTTTTTGAATGTCCCGTAAAGTAACGATCCAAAATTATCAACAAGCCTGAGAAAGCAATTGCCAATCCAATTAAATCGACCAACGAAATTAACTTTCTGACTCGAGCTTTTAAAAGTGTCCATTCACTGGTATTGTAACTAGTTTGGCTCATAATTTGGCCCCACGTAGTGTTCATACCGACAGCTGTGGCAAGCATGCGGCCATACCCATCAACCACCTTGGTTCCAGAAAGCAAGAACGGATTTTGGCTGCTATTAACCTCAACATTATGGTCTGATTCTTGTATTTGTAACGAATGCCCATCTAAAAAAATTCCATCAGCTGGAACCTGGTCCCCAATCTTTAAGCATATAACATCTCCAACAACAACATTGGATAATAGAATCTGCTTTCGCTGCCCATTTCTAACCACATCAACTTGAATGCTGTCGCTGACTTTTGACAATAGCTTCTCAAAATTTTTATTTTGCATGTATTTACTTGAAGCTGAAACAGATATGTAAATAAAGACAGCAATAAATAAGCTACCGCTATCATACCATCCCTCTTTTAACTTCAGGCCAAAAGCAAGGGAAAGTATTGCGCACACTAAAAGGATTAAAACTGTGAAACTTTTGAAAGTATCCACAACAAAACTGAAGAAGCTCTCCGTTGGTGGTTTCTTGTACGTGTTTGAACCGAATAAGCCTTGTCTTCGAGCTCTGTCTTCTTCACTGCCGTCGATTCCACCATGAATATCGGTTTGAAGAGCAGTAGCTACAGCACCAGTTCCACCAAACTGTTGAAGCAGGTCTAGATTTTTCTGCTTGACAATTTCAATGAGGGTTTTCGGATCAATATCACCTTTAACAAGAGGGTGTAAAACCCTGGAGCAACATATTTTAGCAAAAGCTGAGTGCCATTTTCTTTTGGGTGTGCTGGGGGTTGCCGGAACAATGTATTCATGGGAAAGGAAGGACATGGTGTTGATTGGAAGGAACCAAAAGAGAAAATGAAGCGGAAAAAAAATGACAATTTTTTGGTAGAGCTGGCAATAAATTGAAGACAAGAAAGGAAGAAACTTGTTTGGATGAGAACTAACTAACACTCTAATTTCCACGAACTTACCTTTTGTCTTTCGTATCAAAACCAGGGTCTGGGAATTTAAATGCCTACATTTATCGATTGTCACGTCGTTTTTTAAATTTACGTCCCCCAATTGAATTGGAATTTAGAGAGCATCTATATTTCATATTTTTTGGAAAAAGTAAAAGAACCCTTTATGGGAGGAATGAATAACAAATAAGTGCGTGGAGTTACCTACTCTGCAGTCTGCACGAGCTTGTGCCAGCCCAATTCTGAGTTTGGACAGTCCCTAAATTTGTACATTACATTTAGGTAAAAACAAAGTTAAAATGAATAACAAATTAGTACGTAAGGTGGGGTCAATATCCTGCTTTTATTAGTTATAATTAAAAATGTGTACAGAAAGTTCGTGGAAATTTGTATCTATTTCTCTTGATGACCGAAGTAAATGGTGGACACCACCACTTGAGCAGGTGACCTAATGGCACAAGAGGAGTTCTTTACTCTTCTACAAAGGAACTTAATTTGCTCTTCTATATCAGTCGGCTGCACGGTGCAGCCTGCACCATATATAATTCTTGACGAAGGCAGAAATAGGAACCTATGGCGTTGAAAGTCAACTGTATAGAATCAAGTTTGTAGCATTGGCCTGTATTCTGGCCGCGTGGCTGAGAGGTCATTTTCAACTTTCAGTAGCGCTAGTGGGGGAAGTTTCTTTTCCAAATTCAATATGCAGAAAAAACATGAAACCAGTTCCTTGAAAGTCATCTCCAAAAAAATATTTTATTGTTAGATTATAAAAATGATTGCAGAATGACCAATGCTTGAGTCTCGATCAATTGTTAAAGCTAATAGGCCTTTTTCATAGGACTTTCAGTAACCAGATATTTTAGCTAGGCTCCTAAAAACTATAGCAATCCAACAGATGGCCGATGCCGGCTATAACAGTAGTCGGAGATGGCAGCTATTAACCAATTATATATATCTTTAATTTAAAAATTAATATAAAAAAATATGAAATTGTTTTAATAAAAATGAAATCTATTGCTATACGTACTGTATAAAGTCGAGTGTATATTTAATGAGCATTAACTTTGAAATTTAAAAATTAATGCAATGAAATTATATTCCTCCCTTTTTAATTTCAAAATAAGGTAGCATTATTTTAAGTACATTCAAGTATATTTATTACATTATTTCACTTGTGAATTCATTTGTAAAATTTTCTTTTTTCTTTCATATTAATCATCAAGAAACTCATGATTTAGAAACACAAATCTATTAATCATTGCTTCATTTCTTGAGGTCAAATATTCAAAATTTCTTGTTTACATGCATTTTCTTGTTTGAATTGTAACTTCAGTTCAGTAATTTCTTGGAAATCCAACATCAGCTTCATAAGTTTCTTTTGTCATTCGCCCTTTAATATTTTTAGCAGTATATATGCAACTTTTCTATCTCTCAAGTCAAGTAAGTTATCATTCATCCTTTAAATAATAGAATATTTTCACAACTATTAAAGTATTAACTAATTATGCATCTCATCACCATTCAACAAATAAATATGACGTTACTTAAAGATGAAAATTAGCTAATAAGAAGCGTTATATATATATATATATATGGGCAAAACTACATGGGTTTCATACTCCCTTTTTTTATGTTTTTTTCTAGGTCAACTATAATGGAGTCCATTTACTTGTTAAAAAAAAAAAACTAAAGACTCTTAAAATTTCACACATTAGTCCTGAATCTAAAAATTTTCAATTAGTGACTCTTTTGGAAGCCACGATCTGTTTCGCAAGCACCTTTTCAAGATGCCGACATGAACACAATACTCCAACATCACAGAAGTGTCAATTTGGATAATATAATTTTTTTTTCGTTATTGCAATAGACGTAGAGAAGCCAATGCATAATTTGCTAGAATTGAGGAAAAAAAAATCCATTTCAGTACCAAACTTTAAAAAAAGGGGTCATGGCCATGGTACTATCTTCCAGCGCTGAGCCATTAATTCGACAAGAATATAACATAAACAAATATATTTGAGTGATCAATTTGACACAATTATTTAATTCGCCATATCCGTGTCAACTAAGGATGGCAAAATCAAGTTAGATATAGTTATTATCCATCCATGTTTAAATCATAATTATCTAACATGAATATAGATACCCAAAGGTAAACATGGATATCTAATTTTTATTATAAATCACTATGCATTTTATAATATGAAAAACTAATTAATGTGTTTTACGTAAAAAAATTCTTCATTTTTATTTAATTTCCTAAAATGATTAATATTAAAAGGTAATTAAAATTATTTTCAATATAGAAATAGAATAATAAAACAAAATTGTTGCTCTTATTTTTAATTACAAAAAAAATTTACATTAAGAAATATAGACAATCACTGGCGACCAATACTCTGCTGCTGACAATTACATTATCGATCGAAGGGGTCCATCAAGGGGATCATTAGACTCAAAATTGGATGATCTACACAATGATAGTCTCAATGTGGTGATATGTAGGGTTGCACATGCCTTCCAAAAATGACTGCTACCATAACTACCCACAAAACCACAACGACTTACATTACACTATTACCTTTTTTCAATTTACAAACCACCAATTTGGTTGTTAAAGGCGGTGAAACTTGAAACGACGCCTAATCATGGCGGTCCTACTATGGTTGTTTGCATTGGAAGGCACATCCATCGCTAACACATCCATTTATCCGGCAACGTTGCCACCATTATATAGATCGGAGAATTTCGAATTTGTTGATAGTATTTGTGTTTTTGTTCATTCACTTTTATTTTTCAGTGATGGTGCCATCATTGTTGTCGTTGACTGTGCAATAATTTTTAGCAATGCTATCTTGATCTTTCTTTTAACTTACAAAACTTAAATATTAATTATAATATTTAATTTTAGTCTCATACACTTAAATATTAATAATATTCAAGTTCATAGATGGATATCGGATAAATCAAGTCCAGAGTATTTTGGATGGATATTATCCATTCTATTTGGATCAGATACTTGGATATCTAACCTGAATAGATTTGCTTGCTCTTCATAACTGTCAACTCAATTAATAATTATATTGTGTTTGGTTTTAAAATTCCTAATATGATAATCCGTTTATTCAATTAATTATATTAATTGACTTATACTTTAATCCATAGATATGTGTTGAATTTCATATTTTTAAAAATCATTTATTTGTATTTAAAACAAAATTTATTGGAGTTTAAGACAATAGCACTCCAAAACTTATAGAATATATAAAAACATACTAAAAAATATTTTTTTTTATTGAAAATTAAAATTTCGTTAAATAAGTAACACAATTACGAAACGATAATTAATGGGTCGGTAGAGTTCAAATTCTTTACACAATTAATAAATGAGTTGGGATTGGGTTAGCTCAAATTTGATGACACGATATGAACATGATCCACTAGCCCAAATTACCACCTCTACTGTTGTCTATGTGCAATGCTAAGATCTTTATTGGGATACAATTTTTATTATGGGATATTATCATTTGTTCACCCAGATTTTCTGACATATCAATTCACTAACAAGGTTTTCTGAAAATTACATTTTGCCACCTAATATTTAACACGTCATCACTTTACCATCAAAACATTAACATGGTTAAAAATTTGGTAACGTTATAAGGGCATTAAGGAATTTCATGTTAAAGCCAAAACACACCATTCAATTGTGAAATCAATAAATTAAACTAGTAGTCCTACCATTTTCAACAAAGGTTGGATTCTTCCATTTGTGCTTGCTCTCTTCCCTCTTAAAAACCCATGATTTTCAACTGCAAAATAATCAAATTAACCGAAGCCTTTGATGCTAAATCAGATGAGTGAGGCTGAAACTTGAAACAGCTCCTATATGTGACATATTGAAGATATCAAACTAATGAAACTGAGTTTAGATTAGGGTTTACTGCTGTGAGATAAGTTCGTTAGTTTTCTTTTGAATTTTAAACTATTATATGTATATAAATTTCCTTCATGTCATTATATATTATTCTATATGAGTTTTTGATGATTTATTACTTAATTGTCAAAACCCTAGAAGTTAACATGCTTAGTAATATAGAATTATATGAATTACAATATATGTTTCATTGTAATCGACTCTGATATAGTGAAAAGACTATAATGGTGTTGAAAATTGCAAAAAAAAAAAAAGTCATGTTCAATATGAACATAAATACTAAATTTTGTTAACATATTGTTTCCAATTTTCTTCTTTACTAGGATAAATTATGTTATTGTTTTTTGGTTCTTTAATTTTGTGATTGTTGTTTTTAATTGTTTACTGATGAATTTGAGTTCCTTTATTTTTTGTATAAGTCTGTTGCTTTGGCTTTTTGTATTTAAGTCTTGAATTCTGTTATTGTTCATGTTGTAGCTACGGCAATTTTTTCTCATTTATGATTTTGTAGATCCTGTTACCAATACAACTAGATATAATTTACAATGGTGAAAGAAATCGTAGAGAGTTGATTGAACCTAATGATTGTAGATGAAGAATGAGGCATTGAAGATCACAAGTGCAGATGGGTTCACCACTCCTCAAAGTGTGCAGTTATTTTTCACTTGCCTATAGAACAAGCAAATGTTCATTATAGATTTTAAGGCAATCTTGCAAATTCAGCTCACTGTACATGACTTATTAGAAGTGACAGTGTTTGAAGTAATAGTGTTGCCAACCTAACGCTTGATTTACCACTTAGTGGAGTGCTACAAACCATATTACATAACTTAAAAGTTTGACTATCTGCAGAGCAAACTACATGGGTAAATAATAGTGGAAATGAACTACCACGTATGAGCAGAGGCATAGATGGACCATAAACAGACCTAAATGAAAATGTTGGGCATGAGATTGATGATGATGATAAAATACCACCTAGGACTAAAGGCATACATGGACCACAAACAGACTTGAATGACATTGTAAGACATAAGATTGACGAAGATGGTGATTGGTTATTAGATTTTGACAAAGAATTTATTGTTGATGGTAGTCGTGAAAATGACTAGAATATACCTGAGAATGTAAAAGTTGTGCATGATGCAAGATCTAATTTTGATGATAAAAATTTAATTTAGATCCACAGGTGATAGATGAGATATCTAATTCAAATTATGATTTAGGTATTACTAAACTTATAGATTACATTCAACAGAATGGAGGGGACCTGCCACTCGAACCCAGAGCTAGCTACCCCAAAATATGTTGAGGTGTAGCCATTGACTAGAAGATAGGTCCTGATGGTAAGCATAGCTTGAGGTTAATAGATTTATTTGAAAATATTGACGACTTCATATATGTGTCAGGTGAAGTGATGATGGATAAACACTTTGAAATTACAAAGATGTACAATATGCCAAGGAGATTTTACGAAAAATGCAAATTGATAATTGTCAATGGTATATGGTGGGAAGTATAATAAAGTAATCCAGCAGTTGCAGAAAAAGCATGATTGTAGATAGACTAGAAAGTTGATGAACATGACTAAAAAATAGATAACAGAGAGAATAAGGAGTAAAGTTATTGTGGATCCTCATGAAAAGATTTCTTTATACATAAACCTTTAGTTTGAGGGTAGAGAATCTGAAAATATATAGGGCTAAAGAAAGGTAGTGGCGGCAAAACGGGTCACTATGTCGTCAGCTTTGTCGTGTCAACTTTAGGCTTACCCAAACACGACTCATTTAATATTCCTGTTAAAATATTAAGATCCAAACCTGACACTAAAAACCCAATAATTTGCTTAACATCTATATATTAAATAACATTTACATCAAATATTGCACACCCAATTGACGCAGATTACATTCTATTATGTATACATGTAAATAATATAATATATCAATGTTACAAAATATGCATATTTAGCAAAAAAAAATTACATATATAGACCGTTAAAACCCTGAATCTATATAGAACTTTACAAAATAAAACACATAGTCCATATATATATATCCTTCACAAAAAAAAAAGAATAATCTCTAATATTTGAGTTCTGATAACGAGCACCTGCAAATTGATTTAAAATATAAAAAATGTAATGCAAATATGAATTAGAAAAAAGGAGAAATTAGTAAATGATTAAACTTGTCAATTGTCAATAATATCTGGTTCAGATGGAGCATTACTAATTGTTGAGCTTGAGTATATCAATGGTTAGTTCATCCATAGAAAGCATTGCATTTACTAAAGTAAATAAACAAAAAGAAGGAATGCTTGAAGTTAAAAAGGACATGCAACAACATTATAAGCCAAAGAAATACACAAAATTCAATCTCAAATTTGCAAATAACCATAATTCAAAATATATCATAAAAATATTATATTCATAAAGAATTGAGAAGAAAATATAACCTTCTTGTCCAAAAATCCAATCACTGCAAACTATTGATTCTACTTTTTTGGGCTTAAATGAACTCTGAAATTGATCAAGAACCCAACCAACCATACTAAAAGTTGATTCAAATGCAACTATTGATATTGGAATGCTTAAAACATCACAAGCCATAGAAGTGAGTTCAGGATAATGAATTCGATTGTCCTTCTAAAAGCCTAAAATATCAAAGTGATTACTCCTATCAGCTCATGATTCACTCAAATAAAGCTCCAGTTGAATCTTTTGGGTACAAATAGATTCCATGTTCTCAAAATTATCAAAATCTTATTATGCATTAAAAAAAAGAATAATTCAACAAACATGAAATGTATTAAAAATAAAATGTAACTATAAAGTAAACAAGAATAAGTTGCAATTAAAAATATCTATATAAATAAAACTAGCCTCAAGATATGAATCTAACTTTCATTTACCTTTTCTATCATCATTTTCATTTGAGTGAGAAACCTAACCTTGCATGCAAGGCATACTGGTAGATTGAGTTGAAATAATATATATTCTTTAAACAATGAAAACAACTTCTCTCTAATATTTTTTTTAACTCATTTGAATCATCACCATAAACCTTTTTGTATGCCCCTTCAACAAATTATAACGAGGATCCAAGATGACAATTATTGTCAAAATTGTACAAAAGTCAGACGTCCTCTTACTAATGCCTTTCATATACCCATCGCCATTTTCTGAGTACTTCTCGAAGTTACATAAATTTCAAATACTTTTGGAAAGTACAATTTTGAAGTGAGATACTTTGACCTATAAAATATGCAAGTAATCTCATAAAAGAAGTACCAAAAAATTACTAATTTTCTCCAATTTATTCCACTCATCTTCAAAAAATTACTAATTCTCTCCAATTTATTTCACTCATCTTCTAAAGAGTAATACTAATAATTAGAATCACTTAAAGCTAAGTGAGAAAAAGCACTTTTGTAATAAAATGCACAACCAAGCATAATATAAGTGGAAAATTAAACAATACTACTTTCCTAATTTTCAACTAAGGTTCAATATAGTAGCACATGCCTCGTTAGCTGAAGCATTATTCAATGATATAGAAAACACTTTTTTTTCAAAACCCCATTCTGCCCATAAAGATAATAACTTTTCAGATAAACAAAGTCCAGTATGTGGAGATGGCATTAAGGTAAAGTTCAACAATCTATTTTGTAAAACCTAATTTCTATCAATAAAATGTGTAGTAAAACTTATGTATCCATCAGTAATGCAGGCAGTCAAATTAGAAGTAGAACAAATTCATTTCCTCTAACATAACTTTAATCTTAAGTCTTTCCACATTATAAGCTTTTAAGATATCCGCTTTCACTGTATTTCTAAAAACATTTTGTACTTCAAAATTCAGAAATTCAAAACAAGTTCTAATTATAGCAAACTCAGCAAACTGGAAAGGTAACCAGTGCTTCACAATTGCTGTAGACAACAACTTCTACCATGAGCGTCCTCTAACATAACTTTAATCCTAAGTCTTTCCACATTATAAGCTTTTAAGATATCCACTTTTGCTATATTTCTACAAACTTGCAGTTTAGAATTCAAAAACTCAAAACAAGTTCTAATTTCATCAAACTCAACAAACTAGAAAGGTAATATGTGCTTCACAACTGCTGTAGACAACAACTTACGAAATAAATCTTGATCAAATTTTGAAGAACATGACCCTATAAAACCTTAATAGTCTAAAATCATTTGACGAGGTCATGTGGCTTTTTTAACTTAGGACATTTTTTAATATGCTTAATCATGTTAGTAGTCCCGTAAGTACTTTCGCTAATGTAAAATTTTCCATAAACACACATAGACCTTTCCTTTGATATACATCTAATGGAAATTTAGTGAACATACCCCATGCTTTAGATGTTCTTCTCTTTAGGCATTGTTTCTTTGGAATATCAGTGTCACCATCTTGCTCTAATTCCTCTAAATTCACCTGATGTCTACGTAAAAAAGCTTCAATGTTAGTTGAATTACCATTATTTAGATCTATTTCCATGTTATTACTGTACGAAAAAAATTTAATATCAATAATGATTGTAACACTAATTTTCTAACAGAGGAATGCAATTAAGTGTCAAACAAAATTAAACAAATTTAAAAAGAATTACTATCAAAGCAAACTGTAAAAGCTATAAGCACACATATGAAGAAGGCAATAGAAAACAAAACCCATTAAAGAATACAAACAATAGATAAATAATTGAGAAATTATTTTTTAAACTAATTTAAACTAACCTAATCATGAATGTTTGAACTCAAGAATAGCTGACTAAAGTCTTACAACTTGCAAGAATTGAAACTTTAGATTTAATTAAGTGTTTGTTAATGAAAAAGAAAGAGGTTGCGGTGTGTGGATAAGACAAAGGAAGTGGGTATATTCATATATGGATTGTGACACTGGTAAATTATTTTTTTTAAATGGCAGCAATTATGGTTTTTATTTTCAATTTTTAATTTGCGACAATCTAGATCTTTTAGGCGACAATTATTTTTTTAATTAGTGGCAAGAAAATTTTATCTATTGGTGCAATATATTAAGTTTATTTTTACCTTTTTTATCTTAATCACAAATATATTCCTATAAATTCTTTTTAGAATGTCAAAAAGGTCATATTTTAGCGGGTCGTGTTGGTACAACATGATTACTCGCTTAGCAATCATGTTATTGATCAGGTAAATGAGTCAAAAATTTGAACTCTAACCCATCACAGAAAAAACCATGTTGACCAAACCCGACCATTTAATAATCGTATTAAATTTGATGATCCAAACTCATTTATTCGTATCATGTTTGTGTCGGGTATTTGCGCTAAGTTAAATTTTGTCTGCTCTAAAGTAAAGGCAAGAATAGAAATTCATGTAGATCATTCAAAGGGCTATGAGAACATATTTCAATATGCTGTAATAATTCAAAATTTTGATCCTGGTATAAATTGTAAAGTGCTCTATAATGCAGTTACTAAGCCTAATAAAGTGTTATTTCAGAGATTTTTTTATCGATTTCATCTCAAAGAAATACACTTCATAATGTTGTAGGCCATAAATTAGGTTGGATGATGTCATTTGAAGTAAATAAATGATAGAGTTCTATTAGCTACTGTAGGTATGGATGCTGATAATGGAATAGTCTCATTAGCATTAACAGTGTATGAGATAGAGAACATTGAAACCTGGACATGGCTTTTAGAAATTCTACATTTAGATTTTGAAAAGGGATCAAATCATATTCCATTTTCTACTGATGGGCAAAAAAAAATTTCGGAGCAATTGAGATCATATAACCTACTACTATCATAATCCATATGCTAGACATGTATCTGCTAACTTTTGTTAGAATATCCTAGTGTTATTTTTAGGAATTTGTTTTAAAGGACTGTCACTAGCACTAACAAGTATGATTACATAAATGCAATGAAAAAGATCAAAAAAGAAAAGTTAGAGGCATAGTAGTAGTTGGAGACATAACTTGCTAGGTTTACTTGATCAAGACACGAGTATGACAAGAATTGTAAAGTGGAACGTACAAATAACAACACTTTAGAGTACTTCAACAGTTGGATCTTATCTCACAAAGACAAGTCTAACCTGACCATGTTGGAAGAGATCAAATGGATGTCATGATACAATTCACAGAGGAAAAAAAGAAGCATATACTTAGACGAGCAACATTCCAACTACAGTGAAAAACAAAATTGGATGATGTTATGGCCTTTGTTGATCTTTACTTTTAGGTATAAATCTAATTCATTCCCATTATAATCTATTTTCCTTTATTGCACAGTTGATATTATTCAATTATTTTCAATCAAAGACAAGAATTATTATCTAGTAAAGAGGTTCATTATTAATATGATGAGCAAGTCTTGTAATTATGATTATTGAGAAATAACTAGACTCCGTTGTACTCATGCTATGGCTACAATTTGTCATTCAAGACACACGATAAAATAGTACATATCAAAATAGTTTACCAAACAGGCAACTTTGAATGCTTATGCAGTAAAGTTTAAGCCAATATCGATAAGGTTACATGGGATCATTGTGATAAGCCAAACTTTCTCTACTAGAGATTACTAAGAAGATTAGAAAACCAAAGAAGCCAAGGAAGAGAGTAGCTACTGAGCCAATGAAAAAAATAACTATATGTTTCTATATTTGTTACTCCTTTTGTGTTGGGATGAACCACAATATCAGGAAATATCCATTAAGGCTATTGATATCAAGAGAAATAAGAGCTCATAATTAGTGTCAGTTTATTGTACTTACTGTATTAATTACTTTTGCTTATATTGAGCTTAATTTTTTATTGTTATATATGTAATTTTAATTTAGAGGTTAGTGAACCGAGAGAGTGTTCTAGTGTAGTAAATGTTGATTTGAGTATAGAATAATTTTTAGTTTGCTATAGTTATTGATAATTCCTTTGTATTTCTAAATTTCAATTTAAATAGGCTATAGGTGATCTAGATGAGAGTTTACTATTAATAGAGGAAGAAGGTAATAGAAGAAGAATGGCTTCTTCATTTACTACAACTAGATAAGGTAGAAAAGGTACTGCTTGATATTTTTATTTAATGTTTAGAAATAACTAATGCTCGTCTTAGATTAAGAAATTATAATTTTTTTGTGCAGGCTAATATGAAGCTAATAATCTTTCTCTAAATCCCTCACAAGCTTCACAAATTGTAGATGGTTTCTAAAATGTTAGTATTATCATGTTTTGAATGTACAAACTGTTATTAATGCATTAGGCTATTATGTATTATGCATTTTGAATGTGCAAACTGTTATTAATGCATTAGGCTATTATGTATTATGCATTTTGAATGTGCAAACTGTTATTAGTACATTAGGCCATTATGTATTTTGAATGCACAAATTGATGGTATTACAATAGGCATTTGAATGCATGTATTTTGAATGCACAAACTGTTACTAGTACATTATGATATCTTATCATATTTTGAAAGCACATTAGTCCATTGAGTATTCAAAAAATTTTAATGAAAAATACTTGTAATTACTTTTTATTTTCATTACATCTTAAACTACACTGAATGAATGTTATAGTACTTTGTCATATTCATTACATTACTTTTTCATGCATAAACCTACCACAAAGCCACAAATGAAAACTTTGACCAATTTTATTTTTACTATAATGTATTGCAGTATTTCATTCATCTTCATTACATCTTTATTTAGCTTCATGTCATGACCATATATGGTATTACACATTTTTGCATCTTCTTTTGCCACCCACTGCCAAAAATTGTACTTTTTAAACTATATATCCGAAATAATTTATTAGGATTTTCCAACATAATAAATACTACTATGCTGGAAAATCCATAGTTGCAATATTTAGGGTAGTAAGTAACTTCTATATGTTTCTTAGCTTGACCCTTAGAATTGGCACTTAAGTTACTACTGGAGCCATTATTTAGTTTGAATTTATATGTGTGAATGTTGAAAGTATGTCTGGTTTTGAATGAAAATTGAAAAGAGGTAGATATTTTGTGTTTATATGAATTATAGTGCTTGTAGTGGTTTATAATTGTTGTTTTTAAATGATAAAGTGTTGACTGTAGAGTATTTGGCTTGCCATTGCAGTGATTGAAATGGCTTGAGGTTGCTGGTGCTAAATGATATTATCAAAACTGAAGTGACTGCCTTGTATCATTTGGAATTTGATTTTCGAATGCATGGTAGAAGGTTTATATAATTAAAAAAAATAGTTGTTTTTTTAATCTAACTACTACCCTTCTAGGGTAATTTTCATAAATTTCACTTTTATAATTTATTTCTTTTCAAAGGATAAATCGCCTTTTAACTTATATTTTGTTAGATATTTAGTTATTTTTAACATTTTGGTGGTAAAGTAATAACTATAAACATTAGGTAGTAAACTATAGATTTTAGAAAATCTTGATACTATATTAATATATTAGAAAAAAATTGGTGGACAAATGATAATATCACTTTAATTAATTAATATAGAAATTTTGGGCGAATTATTTGCACATCAACTAAATAAGAATTGAGCTTCAGTTTGGAGCTAAAAAATCAAGTAATAGAAATTGTTGCCACTGATTTTGTATTGGGAAAGAGACTCACACAAGCAATTGCAAATTAAGCGGAAACAAAACTTCTTTCCTTTTTGTGTGATTAAATAGGATATGTACCACAAATAAATAAGCATAAAAATAAACCAACACAATTCAAAGCAAAAACCAACCACAAGAGACTGATTTTTACATAGAAAAACTAAAATGGGAAAAACTACGGGACCGTAGTCTAATATAATCTTTCACTACATTAATGAGATTGCAGGATAAATTCTCCTCTAGATAATACTAGAAGCTAAAAACATTAAGAATCTCAATATTTTTATCTTACAATAACAACCTAATAAATAGCTCTCTAATAAGTAGGTATCTCAAATAATAGTCAATGAGAGGATAATACAAAAATAAAGACAAGTAGGATTGTAGAGGGCAATGTTAAAAATTTACTCTTAAAATTTAAAAAAAAAACATAATTAATTTATCTTCCAATTATCCAATCAAAGATTAAAAATCTTTAACTCCAAATTATAATAGCCAGCTACTATCTTCTTCTCTCTTTCGTCCTTTCCCACTCCTCTTTTGCTGCTATAGAACTAGGTCGGCCGCTTGCTTTTTTTTTTGCTAAATTTCATGATAAATTTCATCAAATTCCAAAATTTAATGTTAATTGCACATCAAATAAGTCTTTTTAGCCTTTGGGCTTTTAGGCCCCAAAATGAGATAGACCCAACATTTAGTTGAATATTTGAGATAGCTATATAAGAGGATTAAAGACAAGCAGAAATGATAATATGCATTAAGTACATACATGAGATGAAATAGCTGAAAAAAGGGTTTTGCTGGAACAGATATGCATTTGACAAACCACAACTTGACACATGCTAACGCCCATTCATTTCGCATTCCAATTCCATTCACTATAATTTACAAGCAATTGAACTTAGTTTATGGCTATGAAGCCTCAAATTCGTCGGATTTCCATCCCCTGCCGGCGTTGATCTTTTATTTTGCTATCATTTAAGCTTCTGTTTGATGACGACAAGATGACAATCACAAAATTTGGGTGTTGTTTTACACTTTAGCTTCACTGTTTACTATATTCTTTAATCAATATTTTATCTTTGGTTTAAATATTATTTTTATATTGAGATTGAAGCAATCGATGAAGAAAAACAGCTTTTACAAAGTTGATATGGCATGGTTTGTGCCCTGCCTATGTTTTTTCTAATCTGAAAGAAACTTGAAAATGGTGCACCTCCAAGTTGAACTCGTGCCCGCCCCTACAGTCTAAAAATCGGGTTATACATTCAGATCCGGCCTACCAAATTACTATCCGGGTTTGGAACCCAAACACACCAACCGAACATAGACCAGATTTTACCGTCCTCAGACACGAGAGTATATGGGCCAGGCAAGAGGCCCGTATCATTTTTTTTTTAAATTGGGCTACCGGCTGCTGGTTTTATTTATATTAACATAAAAATTTGACATCATTTGGTATTGAGCCCCACAAAAATATTCATACAATAGAACGCTAATGAGGGCAGCGGTAGAAAATGGACATTCCTTTTTTGTGATGAGTTATTTATCTGAATATATATTTTATAAAATTTAATGTAATAATATAAGTCTCAATTATGTATATTTAATTATAAATATTAATGTAATATATTTATTATAATAGCAGTTGTTGTAAATATCTGTGTAATACTGTAATCTAATGTGTAATTAATATTTTTTTTTAAAAAAAAAAATACATGATCTACACGACTACCAAAAAATAATAATAATAATAAATCAATTGGCTTACATTTTGCTCCAACTTCAGTTCAGATTTGCTCATTATCTTCTTTGCATCAGCATTTACTTACTTTTTCTTAATTTCTTACAAGGTCTTTTGATCAGATGAAAAACAAATTAAAAGGTTCCCCAAACCTTTAACCTTCTTAAGGTCAACCAAAAATCCTTTAACAAGTTGCAAGTGCCCTTATATTTTGCAAGTATTAGGACTCACCTAGATGAACACTATTAAAGCACAATTCAAAATACTACCTTCACTAACTTGGAGGTGTGTGCGTGATGTGTGTGTGTGTGTATATATAATTGGGAGATAAATTTATTACTACCAAATTATTATATAATCGGGAGGAGCGAAGATGAGCTCCGGCAATGATGGGATTTGAACCCAAAAACACTATACAGAATGATTTATGTTTAGCAATCAAATTTTCCAATTCTAAAGCCAGCAGATTGTTGTTGTTATCATCATTAGAGTAAATAATTAGTATCGTTTAATTTATGTGCATTATTGAATCTCATAAATTATGTCCTATTTCGTAATTCAACTTTTATGAAAAGCGCACACGATAGAAGTTCACCTTTCAATAGTTAATGTGCTTTAATTAACTTTCTATTATTATGATTATACTGAGACCATATCAATGTTTATGTTTAGTGTTTGGCTGAAAAGAAAACGAAAGAAAATTATCTAGGAAATGAAGTAAATTGAGAATTTCCAAAGACTGTCAATAGATCTGGATCAATACAAAACGTATGTACAAAGAGCTATTATAGTAATATATGTTAAGCTAACAACTCTTAATAAACTTACAAATTGATAACTAACTCTATAACAAAAGCACTAAAACGCATTAACATAATTTAGCTGTGTATAGCTGCAGGCACGATGGCAAGTCAGAGACAACAAGTCAACAAATCATATATTCTAACAGCCCCTCAAGCTCAACCGGGTGAAATAATGTTGAATTTAGACCTAAGATAACGAAAGGGCACAAAAGCTAAAGCCTTCATCAAAATATCAACGTTCTTATCCAAACTGAGAATGTAGCTAACCATCAAACTCTTGTTGGCTACCTTCTAACGCAAGAAATGAACATCCAACTCACTATGCTTTGTTTTTATGTGGAATTTAGGGTTCCTTGCCAACGCAGCAGCACTTTGGTTCTCACACCAAAGTATTGGAATGGATGTTAGGAAAAAAAAAATCCAAGTTCAATAAGTAAAGACCTTAGGCAAAGTACTTCTAAGGCAGTCATAACAAAAGCTCTACATTCAGATTCAGTGTTAAACCTAAAGATGACTGCTTATTTCTTTAAACACTGTCAATATAAACACAGTAGGGTTCAACTAATTTTCTATCATCTCTATCACTAGCCCAAAACTTACGAGCAGATGAGCATGAACTCTTCTAAAGAATAAAGAAGAGTCTAATCTGGAACTAGGGAAACCCTATTTAACTGCAGTGTTTAATTCATCAAATTCACATGTCCTACTGGCAACTGTTCCAGAGTCTGTTGTTAATTCTCTAATATAGTTCAACTATCAGGGCTCTTACTACCATTTTCCACATCGGCTTTTCTAGAAAAATACATTCTTTAATATAGCATAGATATGCACCCATATGATACCTGCAAGTCTAAATAGAAATTATACTAGAGGTTCTTACTTCACACTCCCAATCACCAGCTTCTTTTACTACACAAATTTTAAAGCACAATTGTTAGTAGAAGATTTTTAGTATGCCCGACAAAGCTAAGAAAAGGAAAACAAAACTATTAATTATCAAAAATATTTTTTTGCTATAACAAAATATAGAAAAAAAAAAATCACTTATAGGGTCCTCCATCATATTATACTTGAACCAACCAAAAAAAAAAAAGTCTCCTTGTCCCACAAAAATTTCAACCAATCCTTGCATTTTTGTTATATATAAATTCATCAAGAATAAATAATTTTAAAGTTAAAAGATTAAAAAAATTAATTAGAAATTTATTATCACGCTTAATTGAATTTTCTCTTACTTCCTCACACTCATGGGTGGATGACTCACTACAACAAAAACAACATCTAATAGCATCTAGAAAATGGTACAAAAAATGAAATGTAGCATCTGGCAAACGCTTAGTTAACCCATGTAACTAAAAGTCTTTGAATAAATATATTAGCATTTAACAGATACTACAACTTATAATATATTGCATTTAGGATTTCTTTGTATAAGTGCTACATTGGATTACTCATAGCATCCAAAAAATACTACTAAATTGCTTTTATAGCTTTATGAAAATGCTAAGAAATTGCAGTTATAGCTTTTTGAAAATGCTGTATAGCTTTTGATAGCATTGTATAAAGTTAAGAAATTGCTATTTTTTTAAAATACTGGATCTTCACCGATGTTATCCGTCTCAACTCATTTCCAAGGATGAGAAAAAATTTATAAATATGCACGTACGATTATAATTTACCTGATAAACTTCAAAATACATTAAAAAAGAATAAGTATATTCTTTTAGTGATTCAACCAAAATAAAAGTGAAAAGGAAAACTGCCTTTATCTGTAATCTGCCTTCAGCACCTTCGAGGAAAATTTCTTACTCTTCACAACCTGTATTATGAATTCAAAACAAGTCTAAATGAATGAAAAAAAAAAAAAAAAAAGAGAAAACATATTCTTCTGAGTATGAATGAATTTTGAAAGGGTTCAGCAAGTTTGGTTAGATAATAGCAGAGTCACAAGGAACATTAAAGATTCGGCGGTAAGAATAAGTACTATTGAAGTGCAACAAAAATACACATACTTGTTATGTTCTTGGAACATCGGCTTTCAAAACCCGTTACAAATAGAACATATATCAATAGCCAACATATATGTTTTCTACTAAGCCAACATAGATGCCTAATTAGATACTGTTATACTTATACATGATTATATTAGGCAAGGATTTGTGACAAATATCAAATAACCAAAGTTTAGATATAAGGAATAAAAAGAAATATTATTAGAAGAGTTGTAAAGCTTACCTATTGAAGAAAACTTACAGCAAGGAACTATCACAAGATATCCAGGTTGGAGTAGAATTGCACTTAAGGAGCATCCAAGCACGCACACAATGTATATTTTGCATCCTTCTTAGTGAGATCTAAGATGTGTGGTACCTTGATGAGTATACAATGCCATAGAGAATCAATTCTGAAGGATCGAGAAATCCTACGAGAACAAAGTTTATAACAATCCATGGAGTAAATTTTGGGAGGCCTTGTCATGAAATTGGTGAATCAAAAATGACAAACATACTAACAAATGTCATAACGAAGTGAAGGATTAGTGACGATGAATATTAATTCTTTTATTTTTATGATTTCCTAATGGGTAAAACAACTGAGCCTATTGGCTCTGGTCCTCTGGATTAAGCTCAACGATGTCATAACATGAGATGGCCAACTTCATCAAACAGAAAATGTTATATTATAGCCTTACTTTTTTTTTTTTAATTTTGTGGCCTAATTATGGTAAATTGCTCTCGCATAAGGATGGCAATGGGGAGGGGAGAGGAGAGGACTGATATTTTTATACCCATCCTTAATATTTTACATATGTCCCCATCTCCTCCCTATCCCCATCAGAATTGCTTAAATGAATTTTTGTCCCCTCCCCGAATAATTAAAATTGATCCCCAAGGATCCTTGATCCTCAAAAAATCTTTAAATAATCAATACATTTTTAGCTTCTAAATTTGATTTAATCTATTAAAATAAAAAATTTAAATAAAAGTAAAGTTTGATAATATATCTTGGTAAAGTTTGGATGCTATAACTTTAGCTTTTGCTTTAGTTTTTGTTTTAGAACTCCAATTTGTTAGAGCATCTCCAAAAAACTTTTCAAATAAGATTTTACTTCTTATTTGAAGAGTCATATCAATATTAAACACTCCAAAAGACACGTTAATTTAGATTCTTCAAATAAGATTTGTTTCTCACTCTTCAATATTGACGAGTGAGTTTCTCCCTCTTCTATTAATATTTTATTATTATTTATTGAAAAGATAAGATTATAATAATTATTATTTATATTTTTTAGAAAATATAATAACAATTCAATTTGATAGTTGGAAGGATTTTATTAAAATAATATTAATTTATTCTTATTTGGTAAATCTTTTGGAGAAGATTATATTTTTCTATACATTTATTTGCCACATCAGTAAACAAATTGAAATTTAAAGAGTAAATTTTAAAGACCCTTTTGGAGATGCTCTTAGTTGGGCCTGAAAATTTCATAGTATATTTATATAAATATTTAGATATTTATTATTTACACTAATATTTAATATTTTAAATTTGAAATTTTATAATTTATTCATTACTATTTCTAAAAAGTTAGATTTAAAAATCAAATTGGGAAAATAGAGAATTGGGGAGGGGATGGGGATTCAAGCTCGTCCCCATCTCTTCCCCAAAAAAAATAAATTGGTTAAAAAATCATTATCATTCTTTTTTTGAATAAGAAATTAGATATAAAATTATATTCATACCCTCCCTAAATAAGAAAAATTCTCGAAGAGCCCATCGTAGGAATTTCTGACATCCCTACTCTCGCACAACTTATTTTTAGCAAATTATACTATACACTACCATTGAATGGCGTCAAGAAGCCCTGGCTCCTATAAATTCTGCCTGCAACGGTCTTGTACTTAGGCCTCATAAATAAGGATGAGGCCATTGAGAGAGAATTATTCTTAAAAGGCACGCTGATTTCAAGTTGTTTGACTTACAGCATGCTCATGCGTGTCTCTTTATATTCTCACCTTCGGACGAGTACATTTTTACAATTCTGGATCACCAGTTTTATGAATAGAAAATAGTTAAAAAGACAAGAGAGCAGATTCCCAGCCATTTATTATGCAACCCTAGACTCCGAAAGTCGAGCCATATTTGATCTCTCATGGATTCTTTGTACATAAATAAGATTTATGTGGATGGAATTTACTTCAGCAGAAGAGTCACTTATGATAAGATTCTTCTCTAACATCGAGAGTTACACTCCTTAAATGCACGGCGATCTAATAGTCGGAAGGTGAGAAAAGCCCAGAGGCTTTCAATACATGCTGTAAATATAATAACATTGAACAAATTTACCAATACATGAGTTTCTATGCAATGCAAATCAAGTTTTGGTATTATTTACAAGAAGACAATCGAAGAGCCACAAACATAGTTGGATATGACACTCATTTCTATAATAGAGAATACTAATCTTTAACAAGTGTATAGAGACCGGAAGAAATCTATTTCATTGGCATCAGGAACCACGGTTTGGGCATGCATTTGCAAAGTGTGATGGTTCACCACAGACATAACACCTTCTACCAGAAATGGGATCGCCAGTTGCCGATACAAAAGTAATGCCAGTATTATGTCCTCTACTTTGGCCACCTCTGCCCCGGCCACCCCTTTGGCTAGGATTGGATGCCGAGCCACTGACGCCTGCTTGTGGCATTCTTCTGGTGCCATTCTTGGCGTCATCTTCCCATCTGATTACAATGAATAGGATTCAGTCAATGGACAAAAGATTGCAACAAATAGGCAAGATCTCTCTCTGTGGCTGTGTAGATATTTATGTCCATTAAAACCATTTCCTAGTTAAAGAATCATCCGAGTAAAGCACAACATGATAATTGTTTATGTTTACACCTACTTATGTGTCAATCATAACAAGCACTAAATGCCAATTTAATTCCCCACAGCCACACATCTTTGTATAAAACTATCGATGATGCTAAATTAGTTATTGCATAGGAGTATAGAAAAAAGCTATTATAAAAGGGTGAAGTAAAGAAGAGCAAAGATGATGTATGAAATAGTAGAAGAGGAACACAAATGGACTTATAAGAGCCCAGTTTAAATAACCGCCTAAAACAGATCAATATGATGAAGTATAACTATACATACACAAAGAAGTTGCACTCTTGTGAAGAACACGAGTAGAATTTTCTTCCCCTATTATTTGCTGTATTAGCTGTTCTTAGCACACATGGGGTTCCACATGTGGTACACTGTATTGATGATTCTCCTGCATAATAAGAAAATTGTGAGACCCTATGAATTCAGTTGAAAGTACTGGCTAAGAGCAGCTAGATATAGAGTACAAAAGCAACTCATAAACACACAATTTAGGAGCCAACGCAAGTAACAAGATTCCGAGATAAATGTAAACAAAACCAGCGTTTGCTTAGCCGTTTGACATTCTGATTTGTAATATCTTAGCCGTTTTTTACCATTTTGTTCCTAGGGTGTAATGTATATAAATAGGTATTTTTCTCTAATATAAAATCAAGTGAAGAAGTCTGATTTTTCACATGGTATCAGAGCCACTCTTTTGAACTAAGTCTCTGAATTTTTTCTCATCTTCCATTCTAAACTCTCAAGCCTACTAATGGAGAACACAACAAACCCTACACAAGAATATGAGATTTCCTCCAGTTCTATAACAAGGCAGGACATCTCTTCGGTCTCCTTAGGTACCGAAAACCCCTCCTTGCAAATAACTTTGCACAAGTTAAATGGCAGAAACTTTTTGCAAAGGTCTCAATCTATCACCCTATTTCTTCGTGGCAAAGGCCGATTAGGGTATATTACAGGGGAAACCAAAGCCCCTAATGTCTTGGATCCTGGTTATCCGCGATGGGATGCTGAAAATTCAATGGTACAAGCTTGGTTGATTAACACAATGGACGCGGATATTGGTAGGACTTATCTCTTCCTACCATCTGCGAAGGAGTTTTGGGAAGCCGTGACAGAAACCTACTCTGACCTTGGGAATGCAGCTCAGCTCTTTGAAATCAAGTCACAATTACGTGACCAAAAGCAAGGGAGTCTTTCAGTGACTCAATATTTCAATTCTCTAAACAATATATGGCATGAACTTGGCCTTTACTATGAATCGCAGTGGCATTGCTCTGAGGATGCCATCAAATATAAGAGGATGTTGGATAAAGAACGTCTCTTTAAGTTTCTTTATGGACTCAACAAAGAACTTGATGAAGTTCGTGGCAGAATATTGGGAAAGAATCCTCTACCTTCCATCCGAGAATCTTTTGCTGAGGTGAGGCGTGAAGAAAGTCAAAAGAGAGTCATGATGGGACTGGTGAAGGAACCTGAGGCAGAGAGATCAGCGCTGGCGACCAAAAAGACAGATCAGTCAACTGACCAAAAGGGACAAAAACATGGAGAACGTCCCTATTGCGACTATTGTCACAAGAAATGACATACTCGAGACTCACGCTGGAGACTTCATGGAAAGCCAGCAAATTGGAAACCAAAATGGCAGTAGGAAGCAAAGGGAATGGTGACAGAGAAAACTAATCAATTCGCTCTCACAAAAGATCAATTTGAGATACTACAACAGCTCCTCATACAAAATCAGCAAGCAAATAGAAATGAATTGACCTCCTCTAGTTGTAATGCAGTCCATACAGGTAACCCATCAGCCCTTAGCATCCAATCCCTTGAAAAAGGTTCTTGGATTGTTGATTCAGGGGCCTCAGACCATATGACAGGGTCTTCTCAATTTTTCTCTAGTTACACTCCATGTTCAGGTAATTATAAAGTGAGGATTGCTGATGGATCATTATCCATTCTTGTTGGAAAATGAACAGTAAAACTATCAAATTGTTTGACTCTTTTTTCAGTTTTACATGTCCCAAATCTTAAATGTAATCTTCTTTCAGTTAATAAATTTACCAAAGACACAAACTAAATTCTGTGGTTCTAAATGTCTATTTCAGAATCCAATCTTGAGGAGGATGATTGGGAATGCGAAGGAATATGAGGGGCTGTATTATCTCGATAATAAAAGACCCGTGAAAGGACATGCTCAGGTCTCTCAATGTGAATTTATTTCTTCTGAAATAATGTTGTGGCACTATAGGTTAGGCCATCCTAGCTTTCTGTACCTAAAAGCCTTGTTTCCTTCCTTATTTAAAAATAAAAATATGAGTTTATTATATTGTGATTTTTGTCAAATGGCTAAACAAACACATGTTTCATTTCTTGCCCGTACTTATAAACCATCCTAACCTTTCTCTTTGATTCATAGTGATATTTGGGACCCCTCAAAGGTTAACAACCTGTCAAAAACAAAATGATTCATTACATTCATAAATGACCACTCTACGACCACTTGGGTGTACTTTTTGAAGGAAAAATCTGAAGATGGACAAACTTTTAAACAATTCCATGCCATGGTAAAAACTCAGTTTCAAACTGATATTCGTGTACTCCATACAGATAATGGAACTGAGTATTTTAATTCTATTTTAGGGAATTACCTATCACAACAAGGAATTGTTCACCAAAATTCTTGTTTCGGAACACCACAACAAAATGGGGTTGCAGAACGTAAAAACAGACATCTTTTAGAGGTTGCTAGGGCTATTATGTTCACAACTAATGTACCAAAAATATATTGGGGAGAGGCTATTCTTACAGCATCTTATCTCATAAATCGTATGCCCTCTCGAGTTTTTAAATTCAAGACACTTATTTCTGTTTTTCTTGACAGCTACCCACAAAATCACCTTATTACCTCTAATCTTGCACTCAAAACTTTTGGTTGTACAGCCTTTGTATATCTTTCGAGTCTTTGAAAGAACAAAGTTATCTCCTAGAGCCATCAAGTGCCTATTTCTAAGATATTCTCCTACCAAGAAATGGTACAAGTGCTATAATCCTCTTACCAGAAAATTATTCATCACAATGGATGTCAAGTTCTTTGAAAATCAGTCTTTTTACATGAATAATTCTCTTCAGGGGCAGAATTTGAGAGAAGATAATTTTTGAAATCTTCTTGACAATTTAGAACCTAAGATGCCTAGTAATTCTAGCCTAGAACCCAATATGTCCAGCAGTTCCAGCCTAGAACCCAATATGTCCAGTAATTCCAGCTTAAAACTCAATCTACCACTCCCTCAATCCAGACATTCATCCTAACCTACCTAACACCATAGAACTTAATCAACCAATAGTGTCACCAAGGAATGAAAGGATAAAAGTCAATTCACATTTGGAAGAACTTATAGGCGAGTTTCATGTCTATTCACGGAAGAAGAATAAAACTCAAGAGGTACAGCCACTTATAGACCAAGCAGAACCAAGATCTGAACTAAGAGAGGATCAAAACCCACCTACTAAATATGCTGAGAACGAAACTCAAAAGTCCACAGATTTGCCTATTGCAATAAAGAAAGGGGTAAGAAATTGCACTAAACATCCTATCTACAAGTTCTTGTCATATGCAAAACTATCTACGGAGTATAGGAATTTCGTAGCTAGTTTATCTAATACCAGTATTCCAAGAAATATCCATAAAGCCCTAGAGTCAAATGAGTTGAAGAAATTTGTTCAAGAAGAAATGGCAGCCTTAATAAAAAATAACACATAAAAACTTGTACTAAGACCTAAAGACAAGAGGACTGTAGGGTGCAAGTGGATATTTACAGTCAAATATAAGGCTGATGGAAGTGTGAACAGTTATAAAACAAGACTCATAGCGAAAGGTTTCACACAAACCTATGAGGTGGACTATCTAGAGACTTTTGCCCTAGTGGCAAAGCTTAATACAGTAAGGATCCTTCTCTCTCTTGCTGCAAATTTAGATTGGCTTCTCAACCAACTTGATATCAAGAATGCATTCTTGAATGGAGAATTGAAATAGGAAGTTTACATGGATATGCCGCCTGGTTTTGAAGAAAAAGGACCTGCTGGAAGAGTTTGTCGGTTAAAAAGGTCTTTCTATGGCCTTAAACAATCCCCTAGGGATTGGTTCGACCGATTTGGAAAAGTCTTAAAGAATTATGATTATTCTCAAGGGCAAACTGATCACACTATGTTCTACAAACGATCTAAAGAAAGGAAGTTAGCTATTTTGATTGTGTATGTTGACGACATTATACTAACAGGAGATGACAAAGAAGAGCTGGAATGATTAAAAGAAAAATTAGCATGTGAGTTTGAAATCAAAGACCTTGGACCACTACGTTATTTTTTGGGAATGGAGGTAGCTAGAACAACTAAAGGTATTCTCATTACATAGCGGAAATACACCCTAGATTTGCTAAAGGATACTGGTATAATTGACTGTAAACCTGCTGCCACTAGTAGAACCAAATAGCAAGTTGGGTCTTGAAGAAAATTGTGCACCCATGAAGAGGGGGAGATATCAAAGACTAGTAGGGAGATTAATTTATCTTTCCCATATTAGACCTGATATTGCTTTTGCGGTTAGCTTAGTGAACCAGTTTATGCACTCTCCAAAAAAAGCCCACTTAGTGGCAGTAAACCGAATACTTCAATACCTGAAGTCAACATCGGGAAAGAGACTTTATTTTGAGAAGGGAGAAAAAAGGAATGTAGAAGCTTTTGTTGATGCAGATTGGGCTGGAAACATCATGAATAGGAAGTCTACAACAGGTTATTGTACTAAGGTGTGGGGAAACCTTGTAACTTGGAGAAGCAAGAAGCAAACTGTAGTGGCACGAAGCAGTGCATAAGCAGAATTTCGAGCACTAGCACATGCGGTATGTGAGGTTATGTGGATAGAACGTGTTCTCAAAGAACTACAATTAATAAAAAATAGTCCTATGCAACTTTATTGTGACAATAAGGCAGCAATTAATAATGCCCATAATCCTGTCCATCATGACAGGACAAAACATGTGGAGGTAGATCGACATTTTATTAAAGAGAAATTGAAAACTGGAGTTATCTGTTTGGTAAATATTCCTACAGGACAACAAACTGCAGATATGTTGACAAATGGAATACCTGGACACAAGTTTGAAGAGTTTGTATGCAAGCTGGGCATGAAGAATATCGATGCTCCAGCTTGAGGGGGAGTGTTGCAGATGTCAACTGTATTTTACAGCTGTGTGTTGACTATTGTATAGATGCTAGCTGTATTTTACAGCTGCTATGTGTTGACTTAAATACTAGATTTTATGAGTTATAATCCCTAATTTTCAGGGATTCTGATTTGTAATATCTTAACTGTTTTTTACCATTTTGTTCCTAGGGTGTAATGTATATAAATAGGTATTCTTCTCTAATGTAAAATCAAGTGAAGAAGTCTGATTTTTCACAATTTTAAATATTTATTTCCTATTTATCAGGTTGTTATCTGTTCGGGATGCTGAGTCCTTATTTATAGCTAAAGTTTCTTAGGTTTGTATAAATATATCATGTAATACCATATTTCTTAAGATCTTATATAAGAATTCTATTTCTTCAAAACTGCGTTCATGGTATCAGAGCTGGCTGTTGAAGACTAATGCTTTTTTTTATAAAAAAAAAAAATTGGTTTGGTTTGGGAGGGGACGATATAGCTGTTAGTTAGGAGGTGTTGGAAATTTGAGAGATTATTCAGTCAGGATTGTAAGCATATTATTAAGGATATGACAACTGTAGATGTGATATGATAAATGTAGTGTACACTATAGAATAGGAAAGTATAATATGTAATTATTTGGTTTCCTTTTATGTCTTGTATTTTACCTATTTATGTAGGTATCATGTATACTAAGAAAAGAAACGTAGTAGAGAATGAATTCAATTCTTTAATTCTCTTTCCTCTTCTTTATGGTATCAGAGCAGGGACTTATTCTCTGACTTTTACATATATATATATATATATAAAGGGGAACTAGTGTTGCTCCACCATATTAAAAACTACATTTGCATCTACTCTCATAACCGCCCCATTTGACGACCATAGAAACCCATGTCCCTACTTCTGATTCTCACTCTGTCCAAATCACTAATATCAAACTGAATGGTGATAATTTTCCTACATTGGTCCCAATCTGTCCGAATATATATTCGGGGATGATGAAAGATGGGATATTTGACTGAAGATAAGAAGGAACCAGCAAAATAAGACCCATCTTATGCAACTTGGCATGCTGAAAACTCGATGGTGATTACATGGCTAGTAAATTCCATGGAGGAAGATATCAGCTCCAATTATATGTGTTACCTAACAGCCTAAGAACTTTGGGATAATGTAAACCAGATGTATTTAGATTTGGGAAATCAGTTCCAAATATTTAAATTGACAATAAAGCTTGGTGAACTTCGCCAAGGAGAGGACATCACCAAGTATTTCATTTCTCTGAAGAGGCTGTGGCAAGATTTAGATCTGTTTAATGACTATGAATGGAAATCAACAGCGGACTACAATCACAGCAAAAAAATGGTAGAAGGTTATCGTATTTACAAATTCTTAACTGGATTAAATGTAGATTTTGATAAGGTTAGGGGGAGGATTCTTAGTCGCCAACCTCTACCCGCTACTGGTGAGGTCTTTGCAGAAGTAAGAAGGCAGGAAAGTCACAAGAACGTGATGCTTGGAAAGAAGGGGGTTGTTGCCCCTGTTGAAATTCAGTCATGGTTGCATTAGATGCAACTGCGAATAAGGTTTTCAATCAGCAAAGGCAGAATGAAAAACCTCGGATATGGTGTGATTTTTATAATAAACCACGCTATACTCGAGACAACTGCTGGAAGATCCATGGGAAACCTGCTAATTAGAAGAGCAACAAGCCGAGCGACAAACCAAATCAAGCAACCTACTATGCACATGAAGTTGAAAAGAGTCCAATCAGTAAGGAGCAGATGGACCATCTTCTTGAACTGCTAAAGTCCAACTCTTTATCTAGTACCCCTTGTAGTGCTCTTGCACAAGTAGGTAGCAATCTTAATGCTCTATCTTGTAGTCTAAATCCTACTCCCTGGATCATTGATTCAAGAGCATCTGATCACATGACTTCCTTTTTTAGTTTGTTCAGTAATTATTGACGTTGTTATAAAAATGAAAGAGTAAGAATTACTGATGGTAGTTTTTCACCTATTGTAGGAAAATGTCAAATAGAAATTTTTAATCAAATGACTCTTCAATCTGTCATTCATGTTCCAAAATTAGCTTGCAATTTGTTATTTGTCAGTAAAATTTCTAAAGACTCTAATTGTCGTGCTGTCTTTCTTGACTCTCATTGTGAATTTTAGGATCGGAACTCGGGGAAGATGATTGGCAGTGTTAAAATGGTCCATGGTCTTTATTATTTTGTTAGCAATCCTTTTGAGAATAAAATTGCTCAAGGCAATGGTGGTAGTGTTAATTCAAATTTGCCATTAAAAATTTTTGGTTGCACTCTCTATGTTCATATACCATGCAAATTTCGATCCAAGCTTGATCTAAGAGCCAAAAAATGTGTTTTTATTGATTATGCACCAAACAAAAGGGGATATAAGTGTTATAATTCTCAAACACAAAATATGTTTGTAAGCATGGATGTCTCTTTTCTAGAAAATCAATCTTATTTTTCCAAAAATTGTCTCCAGGGGGAGATAGATAGGAAGAAAATTTTTGGGAGACAACTTTGGATCCCCTACCAAAACCTATTCTCTTATCTCCTTCTCTAGATGTTGAAAAACAAACACAACAAGAACGAAAGAAATCCTAGCCAAACTTTACCAAAATGCTCGTGAACCTGAGTATTTGGTTTATACTCAAAAGAGGACTAGGCAGAAGAATAAAGACCAGCCAGCCATTTTACCACAAAGTCAATCAGAATCTTTGGAAAAAGGTCCAAGTGATTCAGGTAATTTCAATCTTAGTCTTGTTCCTTCTAATCCAAATCCTGTTTCTGTTCTTGCTTCATCTTTATCCCCTTCAATTATTGAACCAAAAGATCATGATATTCCTATAGCCATTAGGAAAAGAGTTCGAAAGTGTACCCAACATCCCATTGCAAAATATTTATCCTATAATAGACTGTCCAATAGTTATAGAGCATTTACTTCTAATGTGTCTAACCTGTATGTTCCAAGAACTATCAAGGAAGCCCTGGATGATCCGAGTTAGAAGTTAGTAGTTATGGAAAAAATGAATGCTTTGGAAAAGAATGGTACTTAGGAGTTGGTGAGCCTACCGAAGGACAAAAACTGTAGGGTGCAAATAAGTGTTTACTGTAAAATGTAAAGCTGCTAGCAATGTTAAGAGGAACAAGACAAGACTTGTATCAAAAGGGATTGACTATCAAGAAACATTTGCTCCCGTTGCCAAGATGAATTCTATCTGGGTACTTTTATCATTAGCTGTAAATTATGATTGACCCTTACATCAATTAGATGTAAAAAATGCTTTCTTGAATGGAGATCTTGAAGAAGAAGTGTATATGAGCTTCCCTCCAGGATTTGAGAAGAAATTTGGTGAAGGAAAAGTCTGCAAACTAAAAACGTCTCTATACGGCCTTAAACAATCGTCAAGGGCATGGTTTGAACATTTTAGGAAAGTCGTAAAAGGTCATGGCTACTGTCAAAGTCAAGCAAACTATACTATGTTTTATAAACATTCGAGGGAAGGAAAATAGCGATCTTGATTGTTTATGTGGATGATATAATCTTAACAGGTGACAATAGATGCGAGCTAGAGAAATTAAAGAAGGAACTTGTTAGGGATTTCAAGATAAAGGACCTTGGAGCTTTGAAATATTTTCTCAGCATGGAGATTGCAAGGTCCAAAGAGGGTATATTTGTTGCTCAATGCAAATACACTATTGACTTAATGAGACAAGTTTGCTTGAATGTAGAGCAGCTGAAACCCCAACAAATCCCATTTTGAGACTAACATGCTAAAGCTGAGAGGGTGGGGAACATAGAACAGTTTCAAAGACTTGTTGGAAGGCTGATCTATTTATCCCATACACGACCTGATATAGCATTTGCATTGAGTAGAGTGAGCCAATTCATGCATTCACCAAGACAAGAACACTTCGAAGCTGCGTTCATAATCCTAAGATATGTAAAAGAAACTCCTGGTAAAGGTCTATTGTTTAAAAAACAAGGACATCTTCAGATGGAAGTCTACACGGATGCAAACTAGGCTGGGAACATTACTGATCGAAAATCCACCTCTGGTTACTGTACGTTTGTTGGTGGGAATTTGGTTACTTGGAGAAGTAAAAAATAGAATGTAGTGGCAAGAAGTAGTGTGGAGGCTGGATTCAGGTCAGTTGCTCATGGAATTTGTGAAGTGTTGTGGATTAAGTACTAGAAGACTTAAAAATTCAAAGTACTTTACCAATGAAAATGCACTGTGACAATAAGGCAGCAATTGCAATTGCTCATAATCCGATTCTTCACAATAGGACTAAACACGTGGAAGTTAACAAGCACTTTATCAAAGAGAAGATTGAAGAAGGTGGGATCTGCATGTCTTATATACCCACTGCAGAGCAAATTGCAGATGTTCTCACAAAGGGTTTATACAAAGGGCAGTTTGATTACTTAATTAGCAAGCTGACTATGGAAGATATATTCTAGCCAACTTGAGGAGGAATGTTGGAAATCTAAGAGATTATTCAGTCAGGATTGTGAGCATATTATTAGGGATATGACAGTTGTAGATGTGATATGATAGATGTAGTGTACACTATAGAATATGAAAGTATAATATGTAATTATTTGGTTTCCTTTTGTGTGTCTTGTATTTTACCTATTTATATAGGTATCATGTATACTAAGAAAAGTAGTAGAGAATGAATTCAATTCTTTAATTCCTTTTCCTCTTCTTTAAGAGGCAATATTGGTTGTAAATGATGATGAAATCTCTGGGGGAACCACAAAGCCTGAAGGTTCAAGAGATATCCATTCCCTTCAGAATATCTCACACTTGCTGAATGGAGATACTTTTCTACAATGGTCTCAATCCATGAAGCTCTTTATTAGAGGAAAGGAGAAGATGGGTTATTTGACAGGCTCACAAAATGGCTCCAGCAAAGACTGATCCAGGCTATCTGTTGTGGGATTCAGAAAACTCCATGATTATGACATGGTTTGTGAACACCATGGAACCTAAGATTGGGTAGACTTTTCTTTTTTGCCAACTACAAAAGAAATGTAGGATGAAGAGAGTGAGCTCTACTCTGATCTAGGCAATCTTGCAAACTTATGAGATTAAAAACAAAGAAACCACACTGTAACCAGGTCCCATAGCAATTTAAAAGGCTTATGGCATGAACTAGACATGTTTTGCAATCTAGAATGGGGTTGTGATAGTGCTCAATTTAAGAAGATACTCTAGAAAGAACGAGTATTTGAGTTTCCTGCAGATTTGAATAAGGAGTTGGATGAGATGTGTGGACGTGTTCTTAGCAAAGAACCCCTTCCCTCTATTAGGGAAGTTTTTCAAAAGTTCCTAGAGAAGAGAGTAGGAAGTCAGTGATGTTAGCAAGTCCACTAAACCCACTGTAGATCCAGAAAGTTCACCCTTAATGTTTCAACTACAGAAAGCGGGTCTATTGATGCTGGAATAGCAGCTGTCAGCCAAAGATCAAAGGTAGATAACAAAGGGATATGGTGTGATTTTTGCAACAAGGCAAAGCATATTAGGGAAATGTTGGAAGCTGCATGGTAAACCATCAAACTGGAAGGGGCAAAAATCTGTAGAGAAAGGGCCAAGGAGTGCAGTCACTAGTCAAAGGTAGCGGTAATCAGACATCACCATTTAGCAAAGAGCAACTTAAACACGTGTACAAGTTGATTAATGAATCTCGAAAAATTCCTTATGCACTTTTGCCCATTGGGATATCTTTCCTAGAGCCCTAAGTTCTGATTCTATTCATATATCTTGGATTATTGATTGAGGTGCTTTTGACCATATAGCTAGTCATTTTAAACTCCTCATCTTATACTCCATGTTCGGGAAATTTGAAGATCATGATTGCAGATGGCACTTTGTCTGCCATTGCAGGAAAAGGTTCTATTTATCTAAGAATCTTACTCTAAAATCAGTCCTTTATGTTCCAAATCTTGCTTGTAACCTTTTCTCCGTTAGGAAGCTAACTATGGATTCTGATTGTACTGCACAATTCTCACATTCCTGCTGTAAACTTCAAGATATGCATTCAGAGATGACAATCAACAGTGGTAAAGAAGTTGATGGACTGTACTATTTTGATGAGTAGACAACCTCAAATTGCAAGTAGTAGTGACATTTTTTTTTAACTGTTGACAATCAATAATGTTATGGCACTTTAGTCTAGGCCACCCAAGTTTTGAGTATTTGAAAAGTTATTTCCTTCTTTGGTTAAGCATAAGAATCCTTTGTTATTAGGATGTCAAAGTTGTCAATTATCATCGTGTTTATTTCCATTGCAACCTTATACGGAATCTAAGCCTTTTTCTATTGTTCATAATGATATTTGGGATCTTCAAGAATGACAAATTTAACAGGTAGTAGGCGACTAATTACATAATGACCACAAAAGGATATGTTGGGTGTACTCAATGAGAAAAAAATCAAAAACTCAGGGAATTTAAAAAAAAAATTATAAAATGGTTAAAACTCAGTTTGAAAGACGTATATAGATCACTAGAACCAACAGTGGGAGGGAACATTTCCATACCATTCTATGGTCTTTTTTTAGGGACAATGGCATTGGTCACCAATCCTCTTGTGTGGACACCTCTCAACAAAATGGCATCGCTGAGTAAAAATAGACACCTATTAGAAGTATCTAGGGCAATTATGTTTACTATGAGAGTTCCCAAATACCTTTGGAGTGAGGATGTTCTTACAACTTCGTACTTGGTCAATAGAATGCGTACTAGGATTTTGAAGTTTCAAACTCCATTGCAGTGTTTTTGTGAATGTTTACCCCAAATTAGACTTTCACTTCCTTACCCTTGAAGGTCTTTGGGTGTGTTCCCATCCATAAACACAATCACTCTAAACTTGATCCAAGGTCAGTTAAATGTGTTTTTCTTGGTTATTCTCTAACCCCAAAGGTAAAAATGCTTTGACCAACCTTGCTTTACCAAAATTCTCTTCAAGGGACGCTACATACTAAGGAAGATCTTTATTAGGCCATTTCTAGTTCACTACTTATTCTTGTACTCAACCAAATTCAGGAGGAGAATCACTTGTTCAACCTATGTCTATGCCAAATTGTTCAACCTTGCACTGAACATCATGTCAACTCAAGGAGGAAAGATCAAGGTGTGAAAATCATACTTCTACAACCAACCAAGAATCAGATTGGAGTGTATGTTTTCCTAACACAACAAGTATTTCAGATTCGCACTCTCGTCGACCATTTCTTTCAGTTTCAAATACCATTTGTGATGATCTAAATGTTTGCATAGCTGTTAGGAAAGGTACTAGGACTGGCACTAAGCATCCTATGCTAAACATGTCTCATATTATAGGCTTTCTCCCAATATGAAGGCGCTCACCACTAATCTGTCCAACGTTGTAATTCCAAAAAATATAAGGGAGTCTTTGGTTGTTACCAGAATGAAAACATGCTGTATTGGAAGAAATGAGGGCGCTCAAGAAGAATGTGACATTGGCAGATGTTGGATGCTCCAAGAGGGAAAACACCAGCAGGCTGAAGTGGGTATTTAATGTGAAATAAAATGCGAATGGCAGCATTAAGGGATACAAAGCGTGACTGGTGGCTAAAGGCTTCACACAAACCTATGGAATGGATTACCAAGAGACGTTTGCACCACTACCAAAACTGAATACGATCAGAGTTCTCTTGTCGCTTGCAGACAACTTGAATTGGTCTTTACAACAGCTAGATGTGAAGAATGCTTTTGTGAATGATAAGCTGAAGGAAGAAGTTTATATGGCATTAGCTTCCGGTTTTGACAGATTTGGTAAGTCCATTTGAAGTCGTGGATACTCACAAACCCAAGCAGATCATACTCTTCTACAGTCATTCCAGGGATGGTAAATTTGCTAATTTAATAGTCTGTGTGGATGACATCATTCTTATTGGATATAATCTAGTTGAATTGGAGCAGTTGAAGAATTTTTTAGCTAGGGAATTTGAAATCAAGGATCTAGGGACCTTGAGTCATTTCTTGGGAATGGAGGTTATCAGATCAAATGAAGACATTTCAGTGTCTCAAGGAAGTACAAACTAGATTTACTCAAAGAGACTGGAATGCTAGCGTGTAAACCTGCTGAGACTCCAATTGATCCTACTTGCAAGTTAGGATTGCTAAGAGAGAACAAGAGTGTTGATAGAGAACATTATCAGAAACTTATTGGGAAGCTAATATATCTCTCTCACCCCCGGCCTGATATAACTTATTCAGTGATGTTGTAAATCAGTTCATGCAGTCTCCAAAAGAGGAACACCTTCAGGCGGTTTATCGGGTTCTCAGTTACCTAAAAGGGAGTCCAAGAAAAGGCTTGAGGTTCAGAAACAACAATAGTGTTCAGGTTGAAGCCTACACTGATGCTGATTGGGCTGGAAGTATAATAGACAGGAGATTTACCTCAGGTTATTTTTCTTTTATTATAGGCAACCTTGATACCTGGAGGAATAAAAAGCAATCTGTTGCTGCTAGCTGTAATGCAGAAGCTGAGTTTAGAGCAGCTGCTCATGCTATCCGTGAACTTCTTTGAACGGAAAAGCTTCTTAAAGACCTAAGAATTCCAACTAAGAGGCCTATGGAGCTCCACTGTGACAACAGGGCCGCTATTGACATAGCACATAGCGCAATTCAACATGTCAGAGCCAAGCATGTTGAAGTAGATTATTACAGGAAAAAAAGAAAGAGAAAGAAAAAGAAGCGTAGTTCCTTCTTTATAGCTAGAGTTTCCTATGTGTGCATAAAAGTACTTCTTAAGATAGTACATAAAATTTTATTTCTTCAAAACTGTGTTCACACACATTTATTAACTATTCAGATATTTTGGAATTATAATTTTAATCTAATGCGAGGGGAAATACCTAAATCAGATCCTAACACCAGCAGATTATCGCTGGTCATGTTTCCAGACATACGAGTGTGTTATAATGCATGGGCAATCAATAGTACTCTTTACAAAAAATGATGAGAAAATAGGACTTCGGCAGTCATACCACTTTGTGGGTTCATTCCATTCACATGAGCATTTCGAGAGCCTGAAAAATGAGAAGGACAGTCACTTGAAGAATGCCCCATCTGTTGGCAGTAAATACAAGCACGCTGCCTATGGTTACTTTGTTGGCCAGTATTAGATGAAGCAGTGGGTCCACGCCCTCTAGCTGGATACATGTCACACATGTGGTAAGAGGTTAGCATATGACCACTTGGGCCATCAGCAAGAGAAACCAAAATGCCTTTAAGATTTGCATCCTCCCGTATTAAAGACAAGTTTAATGCAGTGAGGTTTTTTGTTCTTTAGCTTTTAGCAAGCATTTCACCACTAAGGAGCTTCTAGCACATGGCCTTCACTAAAGCAATTCAATTTTGCATATATAAATAGACCATGTCAAGTAATTAGGTAAACATGCATTAATACCTGGAATGCGGGAACCAGTTCCACAGATTTCTATCAATTGTCGAAGCGTTTCATCACAGCCACCAATACAGCCTGCTCAAGTATGTAAGAACTTCAGTGCTGGCTGAAAACTTCGACTTCCGAAAAATATATTAATCAGAAGAATAGCAAATGGTTGATGAAAAAAAAAAAATTGGTGCACAGGATGAGAGTTTATACATGTGTTTTTGTGCCTCCCACAAACCCCCCCCCCCCCCCCCCCCCCAAAAAAAGAAAGAAAAAAATATATATAGGCAGATGAATAAAAGCACAAGGGATAAATTGAACAAAATAAATGCACATTGAAAAACTAGAGATTTACGGATAAAGGACATCATGAAGGGAAAGCAAAGATAATCTAAAGCAATAGAAGATAAAATGGTTCGGTCAAATGGATCAAGAGGACAAATAGTTAGGCAGTAGTCAGAATCAAGTTAAAGGTGTTTAAAATACGGCCAGAAAGAGTTTGCATGGCATCACCAATCATTGGAGGATATGGTCCCAATACAACTGAATGGCAAACTCAATGATCAGAGATGAAGAATTATGTAAACATTATCTTTAAAATCTTATAAGCTATCATCTTCAAAATTGCAAAAGGAAAAAGAATAAAAAAACACACACACTTACAGATACAGACTCAACAAACTTGTAATAACTGTCCTACATGGTCCAAGGTTCTTATCAAATGAAACTATACAAGTGTCTTTCACAAACCAAGGAAAAGAATACTTCAGAGCTAGGAATGAACTTCAAAGTGTGTCAAATAGGATATCTAGAACTTAACCAAAACAATTTCCATTATTCACATTAACAATCGTAGTGAAATAATGCTAATGATAACCAGTAACATCTAAAGCATGAGGTTAAGTTCAAAATAAAAACAGAATGATCCTTTTCATGTAGTATGATCAAAATATTTTAATTTAGAGAAACAGAGGGCACAGATTCATGGAGCTACACATACCCAAATGATTGACATTGAAGCCCGGAGGTATTTCATGCTGACGGAACTTGAACTGAATCAGGTAAACAGGACCTAAATAGACAATTTACTGTTATTAACATATGAAACTCAAACAAAATGAAGAGGGGGGAAAAAAAAAACTCACCAATATGCAGTGAAACTAGCTATAAGCAATGAAGATATAGTTACCAGCAAAACTATGCTAAAGAAACTTAATCATAAATAACTATTTAAAAATGGGCAAGAATATCCACTTCATAGGCCATATGACATCAAAGTGTAGTCGTTAAGGATGTGTCTTAGTATCAAACACAAATCTGTCGGAAGCATCCAACAATTGTACCTTAAGATAATATCTGGGAATGTTCCAATGTTGAGAAGAGTTGAAAGAATGATTTAATAAATAAACTGACAGTTTTGTGAAGGAAACACTACAGTGCTCTGGTGCATAGCCTTCATTCAGAACTATTCAGAATAAGACACAAGTTAGAACAGCAGTTCGTTTGCTTCCAATGCAAATCAAGAGGCTATATAAGTTTGCCTGTGTTAGTTAAAATCACTAGGACTCAAAGACTTGAGCTTTTAAGTAAGGGCACAACATTAGTTTTTGAAGTCTACCAGGCTCCTTCAGGTAGAACACGGATAAGATAAGTACGTGGAAATTTATGATATAAAGACCATGACCAGAGATTGTAAAGGGAACCGATTTGAAAGTAATGGATTGAAAAAGGGATTCAAACACAGGACAATGATTATGATACAATGTTTGTGAAACCACTTGATCCGAACTTTTAAGATAATAGGTAAGGACCCATCATAAGTACTTGAAGTCAAGTTAATGACCTCAAACAAACACTTGCATACAGAATACAGAACTGAAAACCATTGTCAAAGATATAAAGTAATAAAGAGTGGAAAAGGAACCAGGAGTGCAAGAGTTGCAAGTGTTTGTGGTCACAGCTGCTTCTGATAAAGATCCAGGGAGCCAAACAGCATTCCTGCACTGCAAACATAAAGCACATGTATGATTATAATTGTTATAGCCAGTCATATGAAAAAACAAAAATTACAGTAGTGATACATGGATTTCACCAAATAATTAAGCAGTGAAGGAACCAAGTATTTTTGTTTAACAGTAAAATGGTAATTGCAGTGAGAATGGTTTTAACTCTTATTGAGGATGCTTATCTAACAAGTTATTAGAGCAAGCTTGATCACATAGTCTTGTGTTTGAATCCTCTGATGAAGTAACTGACTAACAATAAGTTGTATTTTTATTTATACTTATTGCTATTTATTGTGCTGTTTATTGTTTTGAATGTATTTGATAAGCATGCCTTGTGTACAAGGGGTTCGGTAAATTTGTTGCTCAGCCTTTATGTATAACCTTAAGTTTTAGGAAACTGGTTATTTATCACTATGAACTATATAGCATTTCTGGATTCCATACATGCAATAAGGATGTATATATTTTCTGCATTGTCGTAATGCATCTGGGAATGGTGCAAGAAGTCTTGGGTAAAATACCCCTCATACTAGGATCAGTTTAAGGAGTGGGCCATGTCAGGTTTATAAAAAAAAATAAAAAATAGTTCAAAAGATATAATATATAGATTGCCCCAAAAGAAAACAGACCTTTAAGAAGTGCATGCTTATTAACTGAAGTTGAAAAAATTATTAACCCATTTATCTTAAGTAAACCACCTATTCTGCACAATGAGGTCCTTCAATATTATTTTTTCTGGACATTTGTTCCCAATAAGCCAAATGTGAAAAAAGACAAGTTCACAAACCTGTGGGAAAGCCAAGCATCCAACCATGAGATTTCCATCCTGTAAAGAGTAGAAAATGGCATAACTAAGCAGAACTTTTCGATACAATACCAGAAATAAAGATAGTTATATGTTACAGAATATAATTAGTTGTATATAGCTGTCTTATTAGCTTCATTATAGGGATCCTAATTAGTATAGTTTCCTAAGATAGCTTCCTATTTTCTGTATATATATGCTTCAGTATTTCAATGAAATGTGTGGAATATACAATTCTTTTCCATCTCAAATAACATTATGAAACATAAACCAGGAATAAAGACAGTTATGAAACACATCAAAATGATTACAGATGCAAACATACATATTTCACAGCATCCAATTAATCAAGATGCATAACATTAAGACATTATATGCGGTATGCAATTTGATTATGGTGATTTTAAGGGGGAGAAAAAAGAGCAGTATTATTAGAAATGAAAAATATTTAGTTATAAGTACTTTCATAGTTTCATTTTTATTTAACTTATATGAAGACATCATATGATTTATTACCCGGCTTTTCTTGAGCACCATATTTGATTCCTGACAGATTCCACATTGACGAACAACTTCTCCCGCTGCCTGTTGCTCTTCACCGCCTGACCTGCAGTTGAAAGCCTTGGATTAAAATAGTAAAGTATATAATCCACAACATATGAGGAAGAGGAACCACCTTTCAAAGAAAATTCCCATAGCTTCTAAGAGTTTTACTTTTTTCAGCCTTGCCTGCCATTGGTTCTAGTTTGGTTAGATGCTAGAATGAGATTGACCAAATATGCACACAAGGAGATGCAAGTAGTATTTTGGAAGAAAAAGAAAAGGGCTAAGGTGCATGAAGGAGTACATTTTGAAGATTGCAAGTCATGAGTAATCATCAAGCTTTGAAGTAATGTATAATATTTATTTGCTGCCCTGGGCTTACCAAATAAAGACAGCTTATATGATCTAATTTTTTTATTAATGAAAGACATTGACAGAATTCCAATCTTACATCTAAAAAGCAAGCTTTCATCTGCTGCAAGCAATTTGCCAGAACGTCAGCTTTACTCTTATTGCCTACGCTAACTTCTTTCATGTCACTTTCCATCATTGATCTTAGATTTGGCTTCCAGAGTTCATACCTGAATTTCCGCATAATAAACATTAATGCCAGCATTGTAGCTTGTCTTAGATAAACTGAAGATAAGCACCATGTCTTCTATTAAAGCCAGAAATCATTAATGCCTAAGTTTCACAAAATACTCTTATAAGTAGTACACACCCTGACACTCACCCACACTACTATTCCAGGTATACAAGGCCACAATTTTCATTTTAATTCAAGGTGCGCTTTACTTTTGATGGTCAGCGAGATATAATTCAATGACATTTTCTGTTCTTTTTCTTTTTTTCCCCTCCCCTCTGGGTTTTCAGTTTTCATATCATTTGACCAATATAGAAATCAAAAAGGCATTGGCCAGTACACACCACTGATACAAACATTAAAAATTTTTGCACTAAACCTTCTTACTACAAAAATGCTATTGAAAATTTTGCACAGTAAGCTACATCATTTCATACTATACTATTATACTCGGCAGGGGATGAATATTTGTCTAAAAGACTTTATACTCGGCAGGGGATGAATATTTGTCTAAAAGACTTCATGGGCTCGCCTATGTTTAGATCACAGCTCCCAGTAATATACACTAGTTTGGTAGTTTACGGCCAAAATAATCTTTATCAAGTAATTGTGACAATTTAAATCAAGAGCATGCAGTAAATGGCAATAACACGTTTTACAGAAAATTATAATACACAATCAGAATCGCCTAATTCCTGATCATGGTATGCAACTCTGACAATAATATTTCCACTTAAGTAATAAATCAGTTAAATATTCCCAAGCCCTCATCCTCCCTTCTCTAATTGAAATAAGTTGAGATTTCAAAAAGCATCTTCAAGACATAGAAATGAAGCGACTCACCCCATGTCATCATAGCCCATAACTAGCGCCTCTCCCTGAAATTACATTAAAATCATGAGTACTAAAGAAAATTACCCACTGGAAACAGGATGTTATCATTTTATCTAGTTTATCTCTTTTTTAACTCCAAGATTCTTGAAATTTTCAAATATATGGGAATGCGACTCAAGAATTAACCACTAATCAAGCACACAAAAGGAGGACAGCAATGACTTTGATAAAGCTTAATAGCAAGTAAATAGTTACATTAACCTGCAAATTGTTCCAACCTTATTATGAAGTGAGATACAGTCAATAACATAAACTGCTCTCGGCATTTCATTAGTGAATAAACCCTCCCGGCAGATCAACACCCAGTACCAAGAATATTGAAAGCCAATCTTAGGAACAAGCACGGGGTACCCTCAAAATCCAAGGAAAGCTATGGAAGGGACCAAGTTATATGCTAAAGAACTCCAATTTTTGAAGATTTATATAATTCAGTGACATACACACACATAAAAAAAAGGGTAAAAATAAAAATAAAGAGAAGAAGAAAGGGTTGATGAAATATTGAACTGTACTAAACTTTGACCATTCTTTACTTCTACTCTACCAACTTATCCTTTACCACATGTTCACGAACACATGAAATAGAAAGCAAAGCCTATGATCATAAGCTGAAGATCACAAATGAAAAAGCAAAGAAAGATAGTGCCAAATAAGTTACAATATTCGTTGGCGCAAAGCGAGTATTTGCATCCTTTATTGCGTAAAACCGATCAAGCAGCTTTTTTATGTGATCGTGCATTGTTGCATCTGTACCAATGCCTGCCTGATGGACAAACCAAAAGAAAGGTTTTATTCTAAATTATGATAATCTTTGTTTGATAAAACAATGAAATAATAAACCAAAAACATGCACCCTAGAGAGCAATACAAAAAATAATCTAAAGCCAGATTAGAGAATAATCTTCTCACCTTGTCCATACAACTCAGCAAATCAGCTTCACTAAGAAGTGGTGGCGGTCTGGTGACTCCGGAATCAAGAGTGAGCGTCGTCGGGATGAACTGTAACATCAGTACATACCATGGATTATCTAAGCTTTAAAGCACATACAACAAATGGAAACAAGCTCCTGAGTGCTCAGAACATTAAAAACTGGTATTAAAGATGAAAAATTCTTGTAAAGTTTAAAATGTTCAATTATTTAAGAACAGCAAATAGGTTGGTATTTGTCCAGATAATAGTAGCGAACCTGCTGACCATGGACATAAGTCGGGATCACCACTCCTCCCCAAGATTCAAAGCGATAAACATCTAAGTAATTTTTCTGAACAAACAAAAAGTACACAAGTCAAATACTAGTATCAGAGGAAAAGTAAAAAAACAACAAAGATGATTTATATAGATAAAATGGACTCTGTAATGCCGAATGCACCATTAGCACTACTATTTGACCTTTGTTTTCTATTTTTCTTTTGAGGACAACACTAAACTTAGGTAGCCAGAACACATGGGTCATTCTTCAAACACAAGGTAAATCAAACATGAGTTATAATGAAGAACTAGAGTTTAATTTTAGAACAATTAGTCAACAGAACTAATTTTCCGCTATTGTCTCCAGAATTAAAACTAAGATCTATTTCTTTATCTTGATAAGAAACAACAAAAAGGTTGTTAGCATCAATAAGTCTGGTAGGTACAGAAATGTGAACCAGACATCCACCTAAAAAGAAGGAAGGCTCAAAAGAACAAGAAAACAATTACAAATACATCTGATGCATCAAAACTCCATCTTCATCAACCACAGCATCACACTACAGTTGAATTAACAAGTGCTACTTCTTCAGCCTAACAAAATTCAACTCCAACCTTGGACAATAGCTCATGAACAGATCAATACTTGTGATGTAATCCAACTATCCAAGTAAGAAGACCAAGTGTTTTTCAGTCCCATTCTTCCTAAGTCATGCAAGTAAGATGTTGTAAGTATTGATCACCTACATTTCCAGTGTCCTACATCAAAGTTGTGGTTCATGCTTTTAACATTGCTAAGAGGTTGTGGGTGATAAATGAAAGTGGTTATTTGTTTACACCTTACAAAAATCAGGAAAAATAAATTGTTTTGATAAATTGTTGTAAAACTGCTTTTGTAAACGAAAAACATGCTCTCATAGTTATTACGTTAGTATTTCAAAACAAGAAATTGTTCTACTATTTTAAAAGATAGGCAATGAAATGGAAAAAGAACTTTTAAATTATTCCTAACTTTTAACAACAGTGTCAATTGCAATTTCACTATTATTAAGTTAGATAACTTATTTCAAAAAAAATGTTAACTAATGCTTTTTCAGTATTGAAAACTCACATTCCAAAGCATCACCTTAATTTTGAAATGGCTTTAACAAACACTATTTTGTTTATAATACCAAAAGCGCCCTAAGTTTCGTTTCAGTCTCCCAAATGATTATTACAACCTTGATAAAATCTAATTTGTGTAAAGAATACACTTGGCATCATGGAGATAAAAAGAACAACTTTTAGGTTATCAAATCACATCACAGTAGCATAAGGACATTCAAAGGGAATGCCATAATCGCAACTGCTAAATAGAAATCTGTATTTGTTGTTAGGGTACATACAAAAAAACAACCCAAAGACTTCTTAGTGTAAGGTGGAGGACTATTATTTTTTGTGAAGTCATATCAAATCCTCTAAGACTTAAAGTATAAGGCAGAAATGAAGGGGAAACAGGAAAAAAAGAGCTTAAAAATTTAAAGTCTAGGAACAAGGTTAGGAGGCATCAACAAAGTGGGCCACATATAAATAAGCTTTGACACCATGACAGAAAATCAACCAAAAAACTTATCAATTTTAAAATAAATTTGAAACATTGACCAGCTAAATGAAATCGTATCATATTCAAAGTTGAATTGATATGGTATTAACTGACAAGATCCCTTTTCATATTAACAAGAAATATTGAATAATGCAACAAAAAACTCACAGCTAATATCACTCTCCCGGATGTGGAAAATACTTCACCAGCAATATTAATTTCAACAATAGTTTCAGCCCCTACTGCTGGCTGCGAGACACATGCTAGAAAATGGCGAACAACCAGCTCATACAATTTCTGAGACAAAATGGAAATAATTAACATTGGTAAAGGTAATAAAGGAAACCATGATGTTTTTTACTTAAACAAAAATCTAAATATCAAGAACACCAAATCTATTAATAATGACTTACATAGTGGTCCTGACTCCATCTAGATTCCCCAGAAGAAAATTTTGTAGGGTGTATGGGTGGATGGGCCTTGTCATCATGTCCACCACTACCAGGATTTCTCCAAAGCCCTGCTGCATGATCCAACAACCGCTGTGCATATGGTCCCCAATCAGGATGCCCTATTTGTTCTTGCACAATTCCCTAAATCATATTGAAATACAAAAGATATGTCTAAGTAATAGCAGACAATAAATAAATGAAACAACAATACATACATCAAAAAGATACTCTCAATTTAAGAGAATTGGGGATCACACCAGATTATGAATAAATTTAATGCTATGCCGATATCTGAAGGAAAGGAAGAAATAATAAAGTTTCAATAAAAACAAGCTGAAGTGTTGAAGAGACATCAAGTAGATCCAAATTATATGAACCATATTTTGCAGGACAAATCAACATATCACCTGGATTACCTTAACTAGTTGAAAAACTTTTTATGTCAGTGGCTCTTCTACAAAAGTAGATCAGGAGAAGTCAATAAACATAGAGAGTAATCCATCAGATAAGAAAAGGAAACTTTGAAGGAAGCGAATCAAACTTGAGATATTGCTATTTTTGTATTAACAAAGAAAGAGAGAGATGTCGAATGAGAAAAATAAAACTTATACCAGGGATTAACAATTTAGTATTTGATGGATAGATAGTTGCCACAGATAGAGGTAGGGAATACAAGCCTAACAATAACAATAATGGGCCAGGAGATTAAATACTTCCTTCCAGGTGGTTCTCTACAATGAGCAATTACAATTCTCTCTAAACTATAAAGAAACTATTCCATCCAAGTGATTCTCTTAAACAAAAGCATGTCAGTGACACTATTTTGATTGTGTCTAAATTGCAAACACAAATACGAACAAGACAAGATACTTCTCATAGTTCTTATGTACATCAATGGCATTGACACATTTAGCCAGAAGAATAAAGATCTCTCCCGTTTTAAAGAAATTGATATCTCTAGTGATAGGACAATTCTCAGGGAGAGTCAAAAAAATACTGACAATCATCGTACTAAGTTTTCAGTCCTTCACTGATTCAGTTATCATTGTCTTGGCTTATAAAGTTTACATTTATTATGTCTTACGCTATTAGAGAGACGCAAGTTCCAACATCTAATTATAGGCATGCTTGTAGCCGAATATAGAAAAATTAACGTTTCACTTTACATAATATCTAATATATACATATATCCCCGACAATTTACCAGTATATAAATTCTTACTATTTTCTTCTTTGTATTTGTACTCAATCTTTCAAATTTTATTCCTTTCTCTTTGGTTGTGAAATTACTAATTGACTTAAAAGCTAAACCTTATAGGCACAGGCCCAAAGAATAGTATTAAACTCTAATAGACTCACTTGCATGCAATACTGGTACCAAAAGGCTTGCTACATGAATCATGCCCAAATAGACACAAAAGACAGAAAGAGATAAATGCAATCACGTAAGGTGATTCAAACATGAATCCTGTAGGTCAAAACTAGCTCAGAAAACATGTTAACTTATCACTTTACCTAAAAGCATATGCTTGTAGGAATGGACTCAAACAATAGTATAAAGCTCTAATAGGCTGCACAAATCACATTAAAGCATATGTTTCTTCCCCTCATTCCCTTTTTTCCACATATTTATTGCTCTCAACCAACAGCAATCCAAATTATTTTCTAACAAGATATTACATGCACCTATAATCATCTCAAGCAAAAGACGCATGCTTCTAATAGTAGGGGACAAGGTTAGCAACATGCAAATTAGTCCTACTGAAAAAGCTGTCAGTCTCTGCAAAAAAAACCAGGTTCCTCCCCTCATTTCCTCTATTTTCCACTTGTTTATGCTCTTAACAAATACCAATCCAAACTATTTTCTAACACGATATTATGATTTCATATAATCATTTCAAGAAAAAAGATACACGCATCTAATAGTAGGGGACAAAGTTACCAACATGCAAATTAGTCCCACTGGAAAAGCTGTCAGTCTCTGTACGAGGATAGCTGATGAAACCAGCTTGATATAGATCTTCTGCTACCTATAAACAATAAAAAATTTTGGAAACAAAAAAGTTAGTTTCAGTCTAAATGTGTAAAATAACAAGCAAATCAAGTCAATGAAACAACAGTAATGTGAAATTGAATTTCTTATTAATATTGAGCTGCCAAAACATATCAAACAAGAAGCAAAGGACGGATTCGTCTTCTTCTTTTCGTCAGTCAAGAGGGAAAAGCGGCAGAAACTACTCCATATCCCAACTCCAAAACATACTACGTTGTTCTGGAAGCAACAGTGAGGGCCACTAAGTAGAGTTTTATTCACATGCAATAGAAATCTAATGAGCAGCCAGACCTATCTGACAATAAGCCTTCAGAACTAGTAGGGAGTAGAAACCTCCTACATCCACCCATGAATATTAAACAAGGAATAGACCTGAACAGATCTGAGATTGTAATTTACAATACATACACTTTTATAAATTTCTTTAAATTTTAAGTTAAAAAGGTTTTTTCGATTAATTATATTTCTGAAAAGTGGAGAACCAATCAAAGTTCAAAATCCAGAGCTCAAATAAGCTGCTCAATACCTAATTTTTCTTGCGCAGCTTCAAGCAATTATAAGGATGTGAAAATTCTTGCATTTGTCTTAACATACATCTAGAATGGACTAGATTTATTGAACTGATAAAGTATAGAAACACAAACAAAATATGACAAGAAGATTAGTGCTTAGTCCTGCCTTCATGGTATGTTCAGAACTCATACGGAAGTAACGAGAAGCACGTTTCTCAAGCTCAATGGTACTCAAAGGATATGGAGGGTACTTCAACTTCTCCTGTTGTCTAACCTTTGTAACCTGAATGACAATAAGACAAATAAATGTTGGCTAATTAAAGTAAATAATATCTGCAAATGAGCACTATTCTGAGGAAGAATATTTGAAAAGGACTCACAGTTGCAGTGGGTTCTTGAACACACATTTCATAAATTATAACTGCAGAAGTATAATCAAATAGATGCCCACGCCTGGAAAGTAAGAATGTCTTTAGCTTCAAACATTTGAGTACTATAACTCAAAAAGGAGACTGCAAAAGAATTCAGAGTTTACATCCAACTAAAAGTAGCAGTGCCTTCCTCTGATTTGTGAGAGCAGTTGATTGTCCAAAACTCTTCTGATTCATGTGCTTGTATTTCCCAATAACGTTCAACGACAAAGCCAAGTGTAGGAAACTACAGGAAAATGAAAATGAAAACGTGAATAATACATGCAAGGATATGCAGATCAATGAGTGTTACAAACCGTAATGAAGTCAACTTCAGCATACCTGACAAGGGCCGTAACTTAGGACAAGATTTCTGTCATCTGTAACAGAATCAATATGGAAATTTTTCAAAAGCATTGTCTGGAACCTGGTGAAAGAAGCACCAATCCGGAGATCAATTTCCTGTGAAACTTCATAAGATTAGTTCATTTTTTTATGATAAAGAAGAAAAATAAGTATAAGCATATTATGGCAATGTGCACATACATAGGAATGTATGAATTGAAAAGACTGCTGTGATTTGTTCATGAATAATCCAGCTGATGTAAAACTTTTTCATATTAAACCCTCTAATACCATTTTACAGAATGATCAGCTTTTAGAACCCAATTGTAGGCTTTTGTGATTTTCAGATGCATTTTAAATTCATAATGAACAAAAACAAGTATGTCATTGAAAGTGGTGCTCAAAATTAATATTTTACTACATATTGAATACGAGATCAATGGATCAAATAGCTATAGAAAGTTGATAAGTATAAGAATCAGCATGCATTTCCTTACTGAGAAGGTTATTTAATTTAAGAATAACTTTAACAAAAGAAATATATCCAATATAATAAAGTTGTGATGGTTGGGAAAATATCCATTTTCTACCAGAAGTGGAGTCTCATCATAAATATTTACATATGGAAACTTATATACTGAATTCACTGGAACCAGAACAAAACCGATAAAGCATTAGTAGAGGTACTCACTTGCCTAGCATCCACAGCATCAGCAAACCACTGATTAGGATCAACAAGATTCTGCACGGCTTGATGAATTTCCCTGGCATTTACAGAACCAAACATAATGAAAACCTTAAGTTTGAAAGTAGGTGGAAATTGTAGTAACAAAAGTCAGACTTAAAAACCTGTCAATCAAAGCAGAGAACCGTGCTCTCCGTAAGAGTAGATGACAATTTACTGCTCTACAAACTTCAATCACCTCAAATGCAATGTTTTCTCCTTCTCTATCACAATCAAGCCATAAAACTAGCCACTGACACCTCCTAGCTTCCTCCTCCAATGTCTTCTTAATATCCTTTTTGTCCTACATCATCAAAATTCTATTTAAATTAATAGTTAAAACAGATTAATGAAACAAACAAGATCAAGAGACAAGCATCAAGGAAAATCAAAAAGTTAAAATCTGCCCATATTTTTGTGAAGCACATAAAAATCAGAACAATTTGAACACAAATACGAGTTAAAATAAAATGTTAACCTTCAATATATGAAAACATCAATGCTTCACCATTCAAAGATTAGGGTAAACGAGGTCGCATTGATAAAATTCTTGTCTTTTGAGGGGAAAATGGGGTTAAGATTGATGTTGTCAGCATATTGGGAGTGCATGGGAAGTTTTCATTTTATCAAAGAGTAAATTAAAATTAGCCAATAAGTACGAAGGTTAACATCTTGACAAATCTTAGAAATCCAGGAGAGATTTCAAACAAAATTTTCGATATTATTCCAGTCCCCATGTGATTAACAGAAAGACATATTTGAATGACTCGGCAGAATTTTAAAAGAAAGTAGGGCTACTTAAGTGTTTCTTAAACACTAAAATAGTTCTAATTGACCGTTAATGTCTATCAACCACTCGTATACTTAACAACTAATTATTCGAAAAATACACTAAAAAGCACGGGTTACCTCGGGGACATGCTTACGACGGGGGCGTGATAGAGATCGGCAGGATCGCAAGAGTGCCACTTGCGGTAGCGTTCGTCGAAATCAAGCTCCATCAGATGGCCAGTGACGGAGGTCATCAGCCATGTGACATGGCTGCCCTCGAATTGAGTAATTGAACTCGTATATCTTGTTGTAGCGCGACCGCCCTTCACGAATGCGGAGGCCCTGGTTCTTTGAGAGAATGCCGGCCACCGACTTGCCACCGAAGGCTTCTCGGCCACGTTCAGCACGTTTATTGGACGGCCACCGCCGCCATTTGGTTGAAGAGGTGAAGGGTTTCTGTTTGTTTGGTTTTCTTTTGTATGTGATTTGAAAAATGTCAAAATGAGGGGGCTTGGGTTCATGGGATCGTGAAAGTGGGATTTTCCCGCCGTTTTCAGGGCGAGGCGTGTGAGTAAATTTGATGACGAAAGTAGCCTTCTTTGTATTGAGAATTGCGTTCGATGTCCCTTGGGTGTTTAGTAATTTAACGAAGGGTGGTGATGTTACAAACTCCCCCCTCAACTTGTCTAAACCCAATCATTATTATAAACAATCCACATTATTTTTAATAATTTAAAAACAAGAAGAAATTTAAACAGGTAACCAATTAAATCCTCATTAATTTCTCTCTCTCTTTTTTTTTTGTGATTTAGATCTCTTGAATATCTTTGATCATTATGACATCTTTCAATTTTATTATTTTACCTTATAAGATAAAAGTACAAAAAGGATCACAAATTATTTAACGTCTTCAATGTTTTTAACAAAAATTTAGATTTCTGAATGATTTATTGATACTAACTTTATTAATATAATTATTAAGCTTCAATTAAACTAACACTAATATTGCAACATAATGTCTCGTGAAATTTATTGGTTGTTGAATTTATACTATTTATAAATGAAATATTATGCAGTTTGTATTAAAAATGTTAGATTATATAGGATGAAAAATTAAGTACCTAAATTAGTATGGCACAAAAGTTCACATTTTTGGATGAATTGGTCATTTTATATTATAATGGTAAACTAGCAAATAAGAATTACATTAAAAGAGAGGCTATTTAAAAACCAACAATCTACTCATTAAACTTATTTCTTAAGCAATCCACCTAAATAACCGAATATATCTTTACTGAACTCGAATTTAGATAAATTAGTGTTTTTATTCATAAATTCATGTATAAACCCCTATTAATTGATTTAGATCTTACGAATACATATAGATGCAATTTTTTATGAACTTATTTTTCCTTTCATCAAAATTCCATAACTGTATGGCTCATTATTAATTCTTGCAGTATGAAATTCATGTTGAGTAAAATTTTCCTATAATTAATAAAAAAAACACTAATTTTTGTCAGTAATGATGATAAAGATAAATTCATTAATAATATATTCTCCTTGTGAGCAAATATAGAGCTACTTGTCACGATTTGCTCAAATTTTCCACAATAGAGGCTAAATTGGCGGTGCACCGATAGGTTCAGTAAAAGTCCACATATAAGTAGTCTGGCGCTTAACAATAGAGTGTGCTCAGCAGTGGTCTGCCTCACACAACTAGCCAACTATAGTGCACTCAACAAATGAACAAGCCGACCTGAATTTTAAAATTCTCTACAATTTGCAATTGCCTAAAAATTTCTATAATTTTGCATTCTAGTCCTATGAGATATTTAGGCAAGTTGTACCACTTCCTAGGAAGCTTTAAGAGCTAGGCAACCAACTCTATAAATAGAGCCTAACACCCACCATTTTGCTTATCACACACAACCACACCAGCACACACACACACCACACACAACCAACTCAAACACTCTTGTAAAAAGCTCTCTTGTAAATTCTCGAGTAGTAAATTCACTTGGCAATTTTATTGTCTTCTCTCTAGTATTTTCGCAAACATCTTTACTTAGCTAGTTTGAGAATTTTCTAGGCTTACTTAGCAATTTTTGTGTTAAAAATTATCTAAGTGCCTACACGGATTGCTACATCAACAAAACTCATCCTGTATCACACTGTTGAAATTTTAGGACTGAAAAATCAACCAAGTTCTTTAATACTTCAACTTGGAGCAATTTCATTTTGTTTGTTTTCTTCTACTGTCTTCTTATTCTGCTCCCAAATGAAAACTACCCAACAACCTTCTAAAGTTTAACATTGACTTGGGATACTTGTACACACACACACACACACACACACACACACAATAATAAATATTTTTTTAGCAACCTTTCTATTTTCTAAACAAATAGCCACACGAAATTGGTGTCTTTTTTTTTTGTTTTTATCCTCACGTATAGAATTCATCATTACTAATTTGTATAAATTTAGTTTTTTACTCATTGGAATTTTTTATCTATAAACAAAACAGTCATGTGCAATTTTTATGATTTGCTTAATAAAAAATTATTTTTTCTTTGGTATATTTTTAGTGTCCATAATTGTGATTTGATTTAGAGATATTTTAATAGTTAAAAATTGTTTTCAATAATAAGTTTGGTGAGTAGTTGGTAGGTTTTAATAGTCCCACCCTTCTGTTAGGTCAACATTAATGGTCAACAATAGTCATGAGAGTTAGTGAAAGAAGGTTCAAATTAATTGACTGTTTAAACTTTTTTTTCTCTAATTTAAATGTCGAAAAAATAATATGAATTTTTGTAAATAATTTTTTAAATAGAATATGTTTATATAAATTGTGGGATGGAAATATTCCCATCCTTTGACAAATTCTTTTAAATAGGTAGTGATGATTTTACCTTTTTTGTGAGATATAGCTCCAAACCTAAGCTTTAAGGTCGGAGTGTTGTGTGCATCGAATTTGTAAATTGGACATCAATGCATAACCAATCCGTTATTTTACAGATTATAAAATTTCAATCCAATCCGTTATGTAGATTTGACTCAATCCATATCCAATCTACCATTTTACGAATTAGTTTACAAATTAAAAATTTTTAATTCTGTCTAATCCACAAACTAATTAAATAAAAATAATTTTACTACCGACTACACAAAATTGAATAAGATTTAAATTAATTAATTATTTAAATAAAGGTAGAACAATACATTCAAAGTTTCAAAATATAACATTGAAAACAAAATATCTTATTTGTTTAAATAAATACATGAAAATTAGTTATGAAAATTAACTGTTTAGGAAGCTATTTTTGTTTTAAGATATAATATGGTGTTAATATTGTTAACATATATGTTTTCATAATATTGATGTTGATGATAACAAACAAGATTAAGAATGATAAATCTTTTAATCTCAAATTACTTTTGTGAAATCATTCTTTAAATATATGAAATGTTTGTCATCATAAAAAAGGGAGAGATTGTTAACATATATGTTTCCATAATATTGATTTTGATGATAACAAACAAGATTAAGAATGATAAATCTTTTAAGATCAAATTATTTTTTTATACATTTTAAAATAATCATTATTTTCACATTTTAAAGGTTTTATATTCAATGGAAAAATGAATTTTATGAAATTGATTGTTTTTATTCTTTTTAAATAAATCATTATTTTTACATTATAAATGTCTCATATTTAATGGAAAAATGATTTTAAGAAATTGCTTGATTTTCAAGTTTATGGTTTATTGAAAGATTTTAAAAACTTTGAAATAAACAGTATTGCTTGAAATTTTGGAGAATGACTTATTGAAAAGTGTCATACCATTTTGGGCTATATCATAATTTATAAAAGTTATGGGATTAACAAAGCATTACTTACCAAATTCTGAAATGGACCAATTTGTAAAGTTTTATAACGTTTTGGGCCGTAATATAGTTTTATAAGTTTGAGGGGTCAAACTGTTATTTTACAAAATATTTCACTGTAGCCAGTCACTGTAGAAAATGGTGATCCGACATTTGGTTAATGGCTCGCCGACTTCGAACAGAATTGAAGATCAGTCTCTGGACACTAACGGCGATCCGACATAAGTTAATTGCGATCCGAAAATTCGAAAATCCAGCCCAACATCATATTGACCAGTCAAACGGCGATCCGACATCCGTTAACGGCGATCGACAGTGAGCAAAAAGTCAATACGGCTAGTTTTTTAGCTCCAACTATAAATAAGCTCAATTTAATTCAAACAAGAGGGATTCCAACGATCATCATTGAGCAAAATATTGAGAATACAACTTTCATTGAGCTTTAAATCATTGTATTCATCTCATTCATTCACACATTGAGCTTTCACTTGAGATCAAACACATTGTGTGAGAGATTCATTTGTAATCTTTTTTGTAAAATCAAGTTAAAAGATTGTAAGTGTTGGGATACACTTGGGTTAAGAGATTGAGGATAATCTCTTGTTGTAAAGGTCCATTGACACCTTGGAAGTCAATTGTAAGCGTTTGAAACCTTGGGAGGCTAGCTTAATGAAATTCTCAAGCCCGGTGAGCTTGGAGGCGTGGACGTAGGCGGGGATTGCCGAACCACGTAAAAAATCCTTGAGTTTGCTTTCTCTTCCCTTGCTCATTTATTATTGTGCTTTCATTGAATTTATTGTTTTCGAATTTATTAAGGCATTAGATTGGATTGTTGTGTGGTTTGCTTAGCTTATTTTTTAAAATCCCAATTCACCCCCCCTCTTGGGTTGCCTAGTTAGTATTTCAATTGGTATCAAAGCGAGGTGCTCTTGTTTAGACTTAACCGTCTAGAGTTAAAGATCCATGGCAACCTATAGTGACTCAACCTTTAGGGAAGGACAATCCACAATTAGACCACCGTTCTTTGACGGTAATGACTACCCATATTGGAAAACTAGGATGAGAATTTATTTACAAGCTTTAGATTATGAAATTTGGGAAATTGTTGTGATGGTCCATTTATACTTTTGACTAAAAACGGAGTTGGGGAAGATATTCCAAAACCTTCACGGAATGGAATGAATTGGAAAAGAGAAAAGCTTTTCTAAATTCCAAAGCCATGAATGCCTTATTTTGTGCACTATATAAGAAAGAGTTTCATAGAGTGTCTAGTTGTGAAAGTGCTAATGAAATTTGGCACAAACTTGAAGTTGTTTATGAAGGCACGAATCAAGTGAAAGAGTCTAAAATTAGTAG
>CM031388.1:30198014-30282737 GCA_018350135.1 Citrus trifoliata
TCGTGTTATCTCATGTTTATTTTAGTCTTTATGAAAAAAAAAATTATGAGCTACTTCAAAAAATATTCACTTTCTCTACAAGTGGTACATCATACTTGCCCAGTTTCAAATCAACGCTTTTGAGTCTTCAAACAGCCAAATTTGCCCAAATTGCACATATATATGTAGCCAATATCGAAATTCCACTCCATGTACATCAATTTTCAGATGATGGAAATGATCAAATTAAGGAACTTGAAGCTGGTGTTTGACGAGTAATAATCGTCAACCATCCCAGCATCTCTTTTAAATAAATAGCCCACTATACTCTTTCCAAGATGATGCTTAATCATTGGCTCCACACGGCTTGAATTTTCTTAGCTACTCGCTGACTCGCTGTCCTTTTGTTAGTGCCAGTAATATTAAATATGTCCTCTTCAGCACTCCAATTCCAATCAATTTCAAAAGCGTCTAGGCGATCGATGACGAATGACCCTTCCTTTAATTTGTTTCTCTATCTTTTTTTTTTTTTTGAAGAGAATTTGTTTCTCTATCTTTAGTTCTTCAAGAAATGGAGCATAACAAGGAATATTGAATGAATCAGCTTTTCCTCTTCAATCAAGCCCATGCAGGATCATATTTCTACAAATTTTGAGCTGCTCTGCCTTTAGAATTAAGCTGGCGCCATTATACCCTTCTGCACGTTGTAATAAGCATGGTAGCTGAAGAAAAAATTGTGTAGATGAAATTTTGGGTGCATATATGGAGAGATTGATTAGTACGTAGGCGCACCTCTGCAACCATGCTCATGCGTGCGTTTGCTAAAAGCTCCCAATGATAGCAACGTTCTTCAATGGTACGTAGGATCAATGGATCTCCTGCCCAGCAATAATAGGACCATGCATCCTCCGGGGACCATTTCTTTTCTGCCCGTAACTATGCATCCAACAAGCACTGTGGGCTGCTCTTTGATATGTACAACTTAATTTCCCAGCTATATATTCTTTATATATATATATAGAGAGAGAGGAGAGAGAGGTTTTACAACACCGTAAAAAAATTTACGAGACCGTGCGCAACGTAAAATTAGATTTTGGCATGTATGATATCCATATTTCGAAGACCCAATCAAGGAGTTGGGTTCAGAAGAGCAACCCAAGTCCGCAATGCCATCTCTGGTATATTTTGGCTTAAGATCCTAGTATAGCTTCCTTCATGGCCGATTTTCGTTTTGATGTAATCTTTCTCTGCATAATCTGAATAAAATGTGAGTCTGTGAGTTAGTTAATTAATGTAGTATTATATGAATAGCAAATTAGTTAAGCACGACTTAAACGAATAATGAAAATTACATCGAACAAAGCCTCAGAAGATGGATTTTTTTTTTCTTTCTTTTTATAACCGGTTTTACCATTCCCCTTTATTCGTGTGAAATACTCGTGTTACTTTCATTTTCTTTTCTGTCTAACTCCATCCCACCTTTATCGGGCATATAGAACCAAGCAACTGCTAAAAAATGATTGATCTACTAACATATAACAACAATCAATCATTAGCCGAAAATTATCCCACAACCACCTCAAGAATATCAAAAGTACAAGTAGTAACCATAAGTTTCTAATAAAATCTCAAAATGACATCAAGTTTGAATTTTATACCAATCAATTACTTTTTCTATTAACTTTAGTAGCCACCGTTAAAAATCTTATAAACAATATTTTACTTCTTATTCATTTAAGAGGGTAAAATGATGGGAGGTTTCATGTCCAGAATAATCTATTATCGATCTTAAATTCTTTAACAGTGGCTAACCAAGTTAATAAAAAAGTAATTGATTGATATAAAAAAATAAAAAATTTTAGATGGTTTTAAGATATTATTAAAACTCTTTGTTCTTAGTAGTTATGTGCACTCTCCGTATTCTTGAGGTAGTTAAGGATAAATTCTCAATATTTTCCCAATTGTTAGCTTGTTAGATTTAGAGGCAAGGTTGAGTGACTGACTATATCCAATATGAAAGATAAGTTTGATGTTGTATAATTTATCTAGAATTCTTATAAGATAAACTTAGTGTTTTATTTGAATAAGATAACATGAGGTATGGCTTACTCAAATAACTATAGGAAATTTATTTGAATTAGATTACACTTATTATACTATATAAGCACTACATGGGTGAGTGAAAATTTGTACATTAAGATTAGAATAAAATCAAAAGGAGAGTAAGAGAAAAAGAGAAAACATTAGTGACATAAGTTCATTACGATCCATTTGTAAAGATTCCTAAAAAATCATTCTTAGAGATTGGCGGGAATCTATTCTTTATCCTATAGATTCGTGATGATTTCCACACCAACCAACAAGATATGACTTTGGTTTAATAAAATTGCATGATTGATTTAGAAAATCAACACTTAAATTCTTTAATAGTGGCTAACCAAGTTAATGAAAAAGTAATTGATTGATATAAAAAATTAAATTTTAAATGGTTTTAAGATATTACTAAAAGTCTTAGTTTTCATTAGTTATTTCACTCTCATATTGTTGAGGTAGTTAAGGATAAGTTCTCTTTTTTCTGAAGGCTCTATTGAGTAATACGAAAAAGTTATTTCCCTCGACTTTTAATCCCGAATCGCGGCCCGAATTAAACGCACCGTTTTGAGAATAATTGAAAACGCATCGTTTCGACGCATTTTTCCTTTCGTTTTCACACAATCGAGGCCTTTTATTTTTTGTACAACAGCTGCAAACTGCAGCAATAGTTCTGCACCTGCAACAGAAACACACTCTCTCACGGCTGATGATGGACGAGCCATAGACGACGGACTACCGCCATCACGCAATCAAGGTCTCTGTTGCCATCACCGACAATCACGTGACCATCCTCATCTACTCACAAAGTTAGTTGATTGAGATTTGGCTGATTGGGAAATGATCATTGGTGCTGGAATTGTTGTTGCTGGAAGTGATTATTGGACTTGTTGTTTGATAATTTTAAGGGTTATTTCCGCCAACCCCTACATATTTCAACAAAAGTTGGCATGCATCATAATGCTTCAACAACCATTACCATGCCCCCAAATCAACATATTCAGCCCTTATCTTTGACAGATAGCTATTTAACTGAGTGAAAAGACTTCTCTACCCTTGATTTGAAAATTAAGCATTCAAAAATTCAGAAAATGTATCGGGTGGTGTTGTTCACATAGTTTATGAACTAAAGTACCCTTCTAATGTCTGCTTACTTACATGTAAGTGCAAAAGAAAATAACAATATTACCCTCACTCCATATAAGCACATTGCATATTTATGTGATCTAAAATCACTATAGAGACTGTTGATAACAACGGTAATATAATGGTAAAAAAGCCTTAGCCACCATATAAAACCCACGCAACAACGGAAAACTAAAGTAGATTCCATGTCTTTTCTTTATTTCATCAATCACAACTTCTAATTGAAACAAACACCCAACCTTCAAACCATGAAATCAAAGGGAACAAAAACAATGCCTACTTAATCTTGTGCTTCCAGCAGTCTATGATTACGGTTGAATATGCCAATTTGGGGGCGTGGTGATGGTTGTTAAAACGTTAGGGTCTACGTCAACTTTTGTTGAAACATGTGAGGATTAGCCGAAAATATCCCTAATTTTAAATTATTTGGCTGATTGGGAAATGATTATTGGTGCTAGAATTGTTTTGATGCTGGAATTGTTACGGCTGGAAGTGGTTATTGAATTTTTTGTGCCTTGAGATGGAGTGTGACAATTTTTTTCTTTTTTTTTTTAGGTAAAATGAATAGAATTTTCATTTGATTTAATCTTTTTCAGAGTCTTTAGTAAAATATAAGTTGTAGTTTGAAGTTTGCAGTTTGCAATTTGCAGTTTGTGGAAGTTTTGTAACCCAACCAAGTGTTGTGGTTGAAAGCAAAAAGAAAGATAAAGCATATGCTGGCGACGTCATTTTGGTTGAAATTAATTGAAGCATATGTTCACCCACGTGCGGTCCACCTTTTTTGGTTGAAATTAAAAGGAAAAGCAACAAAGTAAAACGACGTTTTTTTTTTCACAATTCAGGGCACGACTCGGAGTTTGACCCGGAATGTGTAGCAGCGCTGTAAGTAATATGACAACTAGAACTCTAGAATATGCATGTAGATATCCGACTCTAGGGCTACCTAGGCAAGTGTCTAAGACCTCTACCTTAACATTAGGCGCCCCCGACGCAATTCTCTTCACTCATTGACTTTTGTGACAATTTCGCCAAAATCTATCATTAACGAGCTTAGATTTCATTTTTTAAGTAGACTTCTCCATTCTAAGAAACTTTCAAGTTTCTTATATTTAGCAGGAAAGTAACATTTGGTTTTTGGTTTATCTCTTTCATTAGATATTTATTTTACTTACAGATGAAATCTTGAATTTTGCGTCAAATGAATTCCTGAACATTTCTTTTCGCTTGGTCTACATCTTTATTCCTACCGTCATTTCACGTTTTGTCTTTGCTTCCATACAACAATGAATCCCACTAGATAGTTCTTTTACAAGGGGTTCTTTATTCAACAAAATATACAAGACGAGCTATCTTTTGTCTCAACTTATCTCTCTGTATATTACAAGTGGCACCATTCCCATACTTGCAGCTGCCTTCTAATAGATTTCAGTGTTATTCTCTTCACAATTCTGATTTATAATATAACCCAAGGAATTAGGGTCGCAGATACCATTTTAGACTACAAAATCATGCAACAGCTGAGGATTGCCAAACCTATCTTGCTGATTTCCCAGATCCATGCAATGATAATCTGCTGTGTCATGCCCTTCAGAAGACACAGCTATCTTATCACCTCCAATATTGTTACCAGCAGACACGGGAAATACATCAGTCCCCTGATGTCTTAACCCCAGTGCAAGTGAAACCTGGTTGCTAATTGCATAACCTCTCAACTCTTGTATACCATATGTGGCAGCACTAGCACCCATAAGAACATCATTACCATTTTGGTTGTGTGGGATACTCGCGTAAAGTCTGTGGTCATTTATGTTAGGCCTTTGGTCATTCTGTAATCTCATGATCCCTGAATTCAAGACATTATCTCCATGGCTACCTTCTTGAAACAATGAACTCGCTGTGGGTTTATTCATTTCTACATCAGGGATGTAATTAGACATCACGTCATGGATACTTCTACCAGATTTAGACGAAAGACTATCCTGCAACTCTTCTCCTCTATTTTCAGGTGCTGATGAATTCTGACTAGATGCTTTGTTTGCAGTTTCTAGACAAGACTTGGAATTTTCCTCTGTATCACCAAATTCTTCTTTGTACATGTCCTCGATCATGGGCTTCCAGAGACGCACCCGAGCATTTATAAACCAGTTTGCAACCTAGGCCAAACACAAGAATAATGATCATGCCATAAGACAAGAAAGGAGAAGAATTGAATCCATAACGAACCTTGTGTCATAAAATTTAGAAGAGACTAATTCAGGTATATAAGCTTCAAATCATAAGCTTGTTTGGGAAAATGTCAAGTAGACCCTCAATCAATGCATATGTACTTGTTGTATTTCCAATGACTTTTGGATCTAATTTTTTCCAGTGTAATTTTAATTTACAGATATGCAGCAATAGTTATGTGAATTTCATGATCCATAACTCCAATAAAAGAATTTCATATCTTCCTTACCTGGTTTCTACTCAAGCCTGTCTGTTTTGCTAGCATGATTTTCTCTGAATCATTCGGGTACCTGGTGGATTAAAAAAAAAAAAGGAAGTTAGCGGAGATTGAGAACACGTGGATCGATGTTCTTGGTAATTAAACAAATTCAGAAGAGAAAGTAAGAGCCTAGGAACATACGGATGAAGAAAATGCTCAAAAAGCCAAGCACGGAGGATTGAAACAGAGCTCTCTGGAAGTCCTCTCTGTGGCCTCCAAGCATGTCGCATGACACCAAGCTGTTGAAGAGCTCTTTGTTGTCTTGACTGATGATCCACAAAACGAAGCCGAGGAATGCTTGCTTGACCGTTTGATGAAGTCTCTTGCTCCCCAAGGCTTCTCCCAGTCACTTGAATCTGCTCACTTATTGCATCACGCAAAGAGCGAAAATGCCGAGAAATTGTTTGGAGGGCAAGAACTGTGTATGATTTAGCTGCCCCATGCCCAGCAACCATGTCAAATGATGACGCCACTATTTGCATTTGATGGTAATATTGTTTGTATCCTCTGTCTACCTACAAGAAAAACAGTAGACTTAGCAGTCTTTTGAAAGGGTACAGCTCAGCTGAATACATGCACACATAGATGTATCAATGTACAAGGCCGAACTATTCATTGAAGGATGGAAGAACAGTGAAGCTATTACTAGCTGAATAGCTGAAACAACTAATTTCTCCATAGTCTGGATCTTTCATAGGACTACCAAATTGTCAAAGAACATTTTTGACAAGCAAGAACCCATATCTCAGACTCTTAACACCACTTGCACAAGAGATTTCCATTGACGGTAGCAGCAGCTGGAGGCAACAACTATGCTTTCTCTCCTATTTTTGGCATCAGTTTATAAAGACATGAACAAGAAAATGATATCTAAAGGGTTAATAGTACCAAAATGGTTCAATGAAAAGCTGCAATTTATTATTGGCTCAGGCGATTGCCATAGAAGATACAAGGAAAAAAAAATACATCATGATATGCATGGTTGCAGAATGAGCAAAAGTAGAGAAGCATCCATGTTAATAACACAGAACGCCAATTGTTAAGCACAAAAAGGTGGTGGCTTACCTCCTCCAACATGGACAGGAGTTTTGTCTTCTTATTCAGCAACTCCTGTCTTTCTGCATGTGATAGCTCAGAAGATGAGTTGCTAATTGACTCAGTAGGGTTTGACGGAAAGCCATGGAATGCAGGCAGCATACTACTAGATCTCCCATCAGTCTCTTTTGCGTCATTTTTATTTGAATTGGGCAGCTTCAGTGCCTTTTGGATATTAACTACCTCATCAAGCAACTGCTGAGCTGCTTTGAGGTGTTTAGATTTTAATATAGTGCTATTAAAACCTATTGGTTCATATTGATATGTACCAGAATGCATTTCGTTGTGACCTATTGAACACTGCGTGTTGAACGGAGACTCTGCTTGAAATCCAGGAAGCATCCCCTCAGAACTTCTCAGCTCCTTACTTGTTTCATTTTCATTATCTTGACAAGGCATTGTTCCCTTCCCTGGAACTGAAAGATGTGTTCTCAAGAATGAAGAGAAACGAGGGTTTGAGTACTGGTGCTGAAATGAAGGCACAGAAACTGCAGATGTCATCTGCGTGCTAAGGCTTAGTGATAATCCCTGACACTGAAAATTCTGTTCACCATCTAGAACACTTGGCTGTGTTGTCGGGATTACATTACCTGTGCCTGCGTTTAATTGCCCATCAATGGATGGCAAGACAACCGCATCACCTGTTGATGGAATGAACATCTTCCCATTCATACCTCCAGTAGATGGGACTTCAACACAGTTGCGAGGAGAAAGAGAACTCCCAACAGACAAGATCTCTGAGTACAACTCAGTAGATGAAGCTGGGTTTACATACATATTCACATTATCTGGATGGGAAGATGTTGGATCCAGACAATTAGAAAATTTATTGTCCCCAGGAAATGGTGTTGAAAAGCACTCTCTTTGATAACTTAAGCTGGGATTATAAGTGGCCATCTTATGCTCTGTCACACAAATCTGACATAAATCTAGAAGTGCTCTCTCCAGATTACATGATCATCAAGAAACCGGTGCTGCCCAATTAAATATTCATCAGTTAATTAATCTAGAGTAACTAAAATTGAAAATACATGAGAGTTTGTCTTTTAAATTCTCAAATCATATCCTCAAATCAGTTTCTCACATCATCATGCATCATACGTGTCTAAATGTTTATACAAAATGACTCAGGTTTCAAGACCAGACCAACATAATGAAATGCAAATACAAGAGACAATTTACAACCAATGTGATGAAAATTGCAACAATCCGTTCAGCCCAGAAGGTGTTGCAGAAATCATCAAAGGAAAAAAGTTTCCATCCCCAACGAGAGGGGGGGGGGGGGGGGGAAATCAATTTCAACCTGCAACAGATATTCCTTTTTGCCATCACTTTATGAGCATTTAGACTAAAAGTGAAATTAGAAAGACAAATAGTTACCTTAGACACCCGATAAAGAATAATAGCATACTGAGATCCAGAAGAAAAAAATTACAATATTTCAGGAAGAGATGAAGAAGGCGTCGAGTGGCAGAAGAGCAGGGAGGGATTTATTTATTTTTTTCTTTTCACTTTTATATTTTGCAGCTTCTTGTGATTATTAGTTATTAACAGCACCGTTTCATAGTTATTGCAGAGGTCACTCCAGATTCGGAAAGGAAGCAGAAAGAAAAACGAAATCAAAGAGTTTTCAGAGGAAAATTAAAAAGAAATTATAAGACTCATATAATGTAAATGAGCCTAGTAGCCGGCAGGACACTAAAAAGCTGGCAACAGGGACCCAAAAAAAAAAAAAGTAAATAATAATAACCCTCTTTTTTTCTTTTCCACTTCCCAGCAATTACTTTTTACTTATCTCCCAGTGCTTCCGAATCACAGACATCATTTGATGATCAGCATCATCATAAGAAAGAACAGAAATCACAGCAAAACTTAAAAAAACCCATATGATCACACAAACTCATTAAGGAAAGCTCTCGAGTTCCACAGGAACTAATACACAAGTTGGCAAACACAATCAAGCATCAATCCCACACACAGTATCAACAATCATTACCAATAAAAAGAACTGAAAAAAATAAAAAAAAAGTACCTGAAAACCCCCATAACCCAAGTAAGAGCTGCGCCGGTCGTGGGGAGCAGAGAGGGTATGAATTTGAAAACACGGAGACAAAAAAAAAAAAGGAAAGCAATCCCAATAATATATTTTATCTTGTAAACAGAACAAACCACCTGATGATTGGAACATTGACACCAATCCAAAAATAATAACAATAAAATCGATCCAATCAAAATGATTTGGATAAAATAATAATGCAACTTATAACAACTCCTACTACTATTGCAGATATTATTATATCATATAAAATTTAATTAAGCTTGTCAATTATTCCTAAGAATCTCATTCTCACGTGTGAAATGAAAGTAGAACGTTCTTTCAACAACAACAAGTGGCGAAAGCAGAAGGTGGTGGTTGTTGGTTTTCTTGCTTAAGAGTGTTCATTAGACCTAACCACCAGTTGGTGAACCTGTAACCCGCGCTTAAGCCTTCTTTTAACGCTTAATACTTGGCGCTTCTCTCTTGTTTCTGGTTGGTCCATTTTTTTTAATTAATTAATTTAATTAACGAAAAGGAACGGGTTAGCTGCACTCGCGGTTGGTGAAAGTGACAAACACGTTTTTTGTATTCGCTTGCTTTCCATACGCTGTATAGGTTGCTAGCGGCTGAAGGCTATTTATTGCTAATTGCTTGCTTCTTATTTTTTGATTAACTATTTTATTTATTTATTTTTGCAATCTCATGGAACGTTTCTTTTTCTTGGAAAAAAAAAATGTAAATTGTAATATAACTGATTATTTTTATGTAGTTATATCAATACAAATTTAAACATTTCTCCTGAGAAAACTAAAACATTAAAAATTTAGTTTTAATTGACTAAACAATTACGAAAATTGAACTCTTCCTTAAAAAAATAAAAAATTAAATCTAGGAAAAGTTTGTTTAAAGAGAAAATTTTTTGGTGGCTTATATATATATATATATATATATATATATGCCTTTCCATAGAATATATCAATGTTGTGTACTGATAATGATTGTTAGCATAATTAGAGGGAAAAGGTTGGCAGGAGTTCATGAAGATTTTGTCTATAACATTAGTTGTGTTTTGGAGATGAATGGCTTTAAAATTTAATTTATTAATGCTTTTGTGCAAATAATAGACAAATTTGTTAAGGATCATCCGGCTGTTTAAAGTGTTATTTAACCACTTTCTACGCCTTTTAATACATTGAAACCACTCACCACCCACCTTTTTTTTTTTTTTTTCTTTTTTAGGTTGGGGTGGAGGAATGCTTTGTCTTCCAAAATTTGCATGTGACACCTTAGCTTTTGAATATTAAAAACAGAGTAACGATATACTTATTAATTGTTGTATAAATTATTTTTTTAATAAATTAATATAGCATAATAATATTGGTCGAATGAAACCATCACATGATTTATTTTGTAACTGTTACTTTTATTTACATATTTACTTTCATCAAATAGGTTCGCAAGTGACTGACTGCGTTCAAGGAGAGGGAATCTGAACTTACATTACATAGAAGAAATAGCAGCAAGAGAACTGGTAAGTGGATCAAAACTTCATGCAGCAATCTCACCAGGCAGCTTAATTAATTTGGATGTCGGACTTAGCCTGCCTCTCTTTTCTATCTTCTTGGGCAGGTGCTGATTGCTGATCGATGAATTCTCACTACATGCGTGCAAGCTTTCCGTATAATTATAATGTCTGGGAAAGGACTTCAATATGATTCTTCTTTTTCACGTCTCTTTTCGCTCTCGACCATGGGCCATGGGGCCTCCAGAGACGCACCCTCCCTTGCATTTATCGCAGCCTGATCGAAACACGAGCTTTGACATAACACGATCATGCAACACGGACATGGGAAGACAAGAAGAAAAGAGGAAAAATATTTATCCATACGAATCTCCTCTTGCATATACTACAACTAATAGTCAGCAAAACGAAATGAGAGTTTGAATTAAAATAGGTAAATTAAAGTTCACAAACAATTTGGATACTTATAGATGGTTATTTCACAAGACCCTTTAAATTTTAAGATGGTGATATTTTCGCTCCATTCTTTTTGTTAACCCATCCTACTTTTTGAAAATAGTTACAAAAAAATTCACATAATTTTTAAAAGTTTCTAATACATAAGAATTTTAGACAATTAATTAATTAAATCTATCTCAATTTTTTATGACGTAGGGGTTTTTTTTTTTTTTTACTTAATGACTTAATTGACTTAATTTTAATCAATTAAGTCATTAAATCTGTTTGTTTTTTCAACTTGATGAAGATTTTCAGCAATTAAATTATTAAGTAATTTTTTTAAACTTTTTACTTACTTTAAAAAGTTTTGAATGCTATCATTAAAAGATATTTTCTAAAATATCCCTTAAAAAGTTTGAATGATATCATTAAAAGATATTTTCTAAAATATCCCTATCTAATTAATTAATTTTCATCCTTAACTAAATAAAATTTAATAATTAGCATTATTACCCATCTGTATATAACTTGTGATAATATATAGTGGTAGACTTTTTTTTTATTTTGTTCAAATTAGCATTATTTATCTTCATAATTTTTATGAATATTTTTTATATTAAAACATCACAAACTATAATAAAATTTATTAACATGTATAATATAAAATATTAAAGAGTTGTACTCAATTGAATATGCTTTATTTTATGATAATTTATTACCTTATTTATATTCTTTGAGATATTTATTATTTATTTAACATTATAATTTGTAAGGTTATAGACGTAAAAATATTAGTTTTTAGATTTTTTTAAGTTAAAAAAAAACAACTTAATATTTAGTTTTATCTATTCAGACGAACAAACAAATATGTCATTTAAATTCAGACATTCAGCTCTATTTAAAATTCAAACTAATTAATGTTTATTCAAATTTCAAAAAAAAAAATACCACCTTAGTTTTTTTTTTTTTTTGTTATATTCAACTGTGAAGATTAGTTTGGCCCAAGTTTAAATTAACTATTATATTCTTATAAGGTAAAAATACTAGAAATTTATTTTAATTTCAATATTTTTAATGTTTATACAAAACTCATTTTTTTAAATGATGTGTCAATACTACTTCATTAGTGCAATTATTAATTTTCAATTAAACTAACATAATGTCTTTATAATATAATACTCATTAAATCATCGGATTGTCAAATTTATATGTTTCATTTTAAAATGTTATCTTATAAGTCACAGAATTAAAACTACAAAGAAGAAAATCCAAATGGAGTAAAAATAGATAAAATTTTATTCATTAATGATAAGAATAATAATAAGTTAACAAATTAAGGTTAAATCCAATAAAACCTCTCTGCAGGCAGAGAGAAGGCAGTTGCATTGTCCGCTAAAGGAGTGTTATTGAAGATAAGGAACCATAAACTTTGATTTTAAAATTTTTAAAACATTTATTATCATTATTCCACCTGTCAGTAGCTGGTGGTTCCACGACAAATTATGACGCGAAATCTCAAATTTTACCATAAAATTTCTCCCTTCTAAGAAGCTGAATTTTTTTCGAAGAGTAGAGTAACTTGCTTTGCTGGATTCAGAATTCCATAATGAGTTTTAGTTTATGTTCAATCACTCGGGCATCACCTCAAATTCACGAACGTAATTCTCAGTGGAGTCAAAACGCTAAACGGTCGATCTTCAGACTCAGTTTAACCAACAACTCATCGAGATGTATCTGCAGAGTTGTTGAACAAGGACTCGAAGTCGAAGTTGCTTCCGCTGACACCGCCCTGCAGAAGCAGAGCCCCGTAATCGACACTAAAGAAGAAGAAGAACAACAAGAGGTTTTCAATGGAGTCGCAGCCACTGAATCAGATAATAAAGCGCTAAATTCTTCGTATACAGCGAAGAAGAAGAAGAGAGATGATGATGACAGTTACGAGAATAGGTTCAAGCTGCAAAATGGAAGGGAGGTCAGTTATTTATTTTATTTTTTAATTTCTTTTTTTAGAATTTACATGATTAATAACATTCAACTGAGAAAGCTTTCTAAAATTTGTTTGAGATATTTTTTTAAAGTGATTCGTGTGTGAAGTGTTGCTTGTTTGAGTAATCTCTTTCCGGAAGTGGATAATGGTTAGCGTTGGATTTACTAATTACTGCCTAGTGTGCTCTGATTAAAAATTAAGTGTTAATTAACAGAATGCAAGTGTTTGCATTCATCTTAGTGTTTTGATAAAAATACGCTTAATTAAATTCGTTTTTCTTTTGTTGTTCATGTTATTAACCATTAAGCTATGGATGAGAAAGAGTTAAATACGGCTGATTTCTTTATATTCAGGTGTTTCAAGAAAAAGCCTACCTTGTGGGTGTTGAACGCAAAGGTGGTGCAGAGTATTTGTTCAGAATAGAGGAGTCACTCAAGGAACTGGCTCAACTAGCTGACACTGCTGGACTAATGGTTGTCTGCTCCACCCATCAAAAGTGAGTACATACTTTACTGTTTCAGCAAGAAGATGGCTCTTCAGTGTATAGGAGTCACTCAAACCTGTTGTTCATGTGACTCACAATGCAGGTTAAATTCTCCAAACCCGAGGACATATATTGGATCTGGCAAGGTTGCAGAAATTAAGAGTGCAATTCATGCACTAGGTGTTGAGACTGTGATATTTGATGATGAACTTTCAGCAGGGTAAGGTTTGTATGAATTAATGGTTACCTCAATCAAGAAATTCTTCTTGTACAGGTTATTTTTCACAAATCGAACCAATTTACTTTCTGATATTGTTTCTTTGTGTGCGGCAATGCCAATAAATGTTTAAGGATCTTAACAAGAAAAAGATCTCCTAGACTATGCTTTTTCACCGATTTTCAAAGTTTAGCTGTTTTAACCTTAATTCATTTTCATTGGATGGATACAAGTAGTTATCCCCATTCAGCATCAGTTGCAGCTGAAGTTGACCAGGGGCCTGTTTTTTAACCTCATTTGTGATATGCATTTGAAGTCCTAGTTTGCATGTAGGCTTTGGGATAGCCAGAACATACCGTATCCAGGCATGGGATTATTGCAATTCAATTTGTTGTTGGTTGGTTTTATGCCTTATCTTCAACTAGTCATCTGTATGGATGACATTACTACTTCAACTCTCCTGTGTATTCTGACAAAAAAAATAGAAAATGAAATCTTGTTATTGCTTAATGCTTATCACTTAGGCAGCTATATACAGTCTTCCTTTTTTAACTTTATTTATGTATGCGATCTGCAACATATAACCATGAGGTCTGTTATTTAAAAACATATGTTTTATTATATGTTTTCCGTAAATGTTATTAGACAGTTGCGCAATTTGGAGAAGGCTTTTGGTGGAGATGTTAGAGTTTGTGACCGCACTGCCCTTATCCTTGATATTTTCAATCAGCGAGCAGCAACACATGAGGCAGCTCTACAAGTAATTTTAATCAGTGTTTTTATGATTAATCTATCTATTTATGTGTTTTTTGTGGTCTTATCCCATGCTTAAGTCCTAGTTCTTCAACTCTAAGCAGTTTAATATGTCATTGCTGAAAGTATTCGCACTCAAATGTTTTATTCTAGGTTGCATTGGCACAAATGGAATACCAGTTACCTCGACTAACTAAAATGTGGACTCACCTTGAACGTCAAGCAGGAGGCCAGGTAAAGGGTATGGGAGAGAAACAAATTGAAGTAGACAAACGTATCTTACGTACTCAAGTAAGCCACTTTTCTTATAAACTTTTAAGAGACTTTACATTTTATCCTGTATACCTCATTATGGTTTTGTTATCTCTGGAAATTGAGAACTTAAGTCTCTGACACGTTGTTTGCTAGATCGGGGTTCTCAAAAAAGAGCTAGAATCTGTTAGAAAACATCGAAAGCAATACCGGAACCGGCGTGTTTCTGTACCTGTCCCTGTAGTGTCACTGGTAAATCAACGCATGAAGATTTTGTGTTTTAGGATTGCCAGATAAATCATTATGCATGTTAAGCTGTTATTTTTTCCCCCCAAAACATTTTTAGGTTGGGTATACAAATGCTGGAAAGAGTACACTATTAAATCGATTGACTGGAGCTACTGTTCTTGCTGAGGATCGGTTATTTGCGACCCTTGATCCAACCACGAGAAGGGTTCAGGCGAGATTCAGACATACCCTAATATTTTTTTTTTGGTTGCAACATGCTATTTGAAGTCGTCTATTCTCTATACACTTGTGTTAGAAAAGCAAACTTGATATACGTTGTTTACAACTAGTAATGAATACTATTCTGTTCTTCAAAACATACTTTAACATATTATGCCATCTTTGGTGCTTTCTCTGACAATCAACTACCTTTTATTTCTTACAATTCAGAGCTTAGGCCTTGTACAAAAGAAAAAGACTATAGTTCAATTTTTATATGATTCACGGAAGAATTTACTGAAATGAAACCTTTGTGCTGTCTAGATGAAAAATGGGGGGGAATTTCTTCTCACAGATACTGTTGGTTTTATCCAAAAGTTACCGACTACCCTGGTGAGGATTTTAACCTCTAATCTTTTCTCATTTTAATATCATTGCCTCTTTTATTTCTACTCCTATTAGCTTCTCTATCAGAGAAGAGGCTTGTAATTAATGTGAATTGTTAACTCCTATGATGTCAAGTTCAACAATTTTTCTCAACATTGTTGACCTCTCCCTGTAGGTTGCTGCGTTCAGAGCAACACTGGAGGAGATATCGGAGTCATCACTTTTGGTGCATGTAGTGGATATCAGGTATATGATATCAAACTGCTGATTGGATCTAATTCCGTGATTATCAGAAACAGTTGAATCTTATTGTACACCACGGTCAAGTGCAGCCATCCCCTAGCAGAGCAACAGATAGAAGCCGTTGACAAAGTTCTTTCAGAACTTGATGTGTCATCAATTCCAAAGTTAATGGTCTGGAACAAGGTACTGGTGGTCTTCCCCCCCCCCCCCCAATGTATTGCAGTTTCTCTGGGATTCAGTTATTGAAACTTCTGAAGTGAAATAAACAGTTGAATCCTATATATTTACCTTTTACACTTTGTATACCTTCCCCCTTTTCCATTGCTTTAATCTGTCTGATATTAAGCAGGCTTTCAGCCGTAAAATACTAATAATTTATTAGTATTTGCGCAGACTTGTTCCCTCCCCCTCTAAAGATATTTTAAAGACATTGGATGCTGAATACGAATTGTTTATTGGTAGACCATTGTTTAAGCTGTTTACATGTGTAAGCACATCCGTTATTTTGTGAATAACTAAAAAGATAATGAGATGAATAATATTTGTTATCCAATAGGTTCATTAATTTTGCAGATAAGTTGCAGCCTATTTATGAGCACCAACTTTGTAGCTGCTCCTATGAATTGATCTCCAGATGGCTCACTTTGAAATGTCTTGGGATTTATTTTATTGCGTGGGTCAAGCTTATTGATGATTTTATGATTTATATTATTTGAATTTTAAACTTGCATCAGCTTTTGTTCATTGCCGTATGAACTCACGTGACAAATTTTATGATTTTCGACTGCGCTTGGGCAGGTTGATAAGGTATGTGATCCCCAAAAGGTCAAGTTGGAAGCACAGAAAAGAGAAGATGTTGTTTGTCTATCTGCTTTGAGTGGCAATGGATTAGATGAATTCTGCAGTGCAGTTCAGGAAAAATTAAAGGTTCCAAGTTTACTTCAAATTTTGTATCCTTAAATTATGCTCATTCCTAATACTAAGCATGACGTCGATGGTCAGGATTCTATGGTCTGGGTGGAAGCATTGGTTCCATTTGACAAAGGGGAGCTTCTCAGTACCATACACCAGGTCGGAATGGTGGAGAGAACTGTGAGTATTCACTCGCTATTTATTTAATTTATTTTCTTTTCACTTACACTAATTACTGATTATCACTTAGCTAAATTTTTCTGATGTACTTCTTTGCTTATTTACAGGAGTATACAGAGAGTGGGACATTGGTGAAGGCACACGTCCCTCTTCGTTTTGCCAGACTTCTGACACCAATGCGGCAAATGTGTATATCATGAACCCACTGTTCCAAATTGAGTTTTAATGATAGTATATTAATTGTGATTGTACCATTCTCCATGATGTACCTATAATCTTTGGCCTACAGGCAAATGCTACTTTTATTTTTCATTTTTCCCTTTTTCCTGAGGGAGAGAAATGTTCAGCGCTTGTACTGCCCTTGTCAAAGGGTTGTGTAAATAGCATAACCAGCTATACAAAATGACAATATTAATAAAATTTGTTCCTTTTACCAATTGTATATGTTCAGAGCAGTTAAAATCTAATGCCTTCGGGGTTGAAGTTTCTTGTGGTAGGAGGTTAACCACACAAGCTTTTGAATGCCTCTAGCGTGTTAACATGATTGAAAGTAGAATTTTGTAACGAATCTTGCCTTATCTGCTAAGGAGATTAGTCACTCTTATAGCATTGGCTTTATCTGGGTTTCTTCTAACTTTTGCTCACATGATTCTCTAATGAACCTTTTAGTGTTTCTGGAGAATAAAAAGTCAAAAAGAGACACGATACCATTACGCTACTCGTACTTGGAGCAGGTAGAACAGAAACACCTCTTTCTTTTTCTTACGCGGATAATTGTATGCCAAAAGTAGTATACAGATAAGTTGAAATAGTCATTGCTCCTTCTGATATTAGGTGTTTTAGAGAGGATTTGGTAGAGAAAGCAGTTGATTTAATCACTATAAAGGTAGAACCTAAGTCTAAACAATGAGCAACATCAAAGAAAGAGACTCTTGGAATTCTAATCATCAATGGCTTTCTTCAAATTTGCTATCACTCTACTGCCACTAGCTTTGATCTCAGCCAGGATCTCACTAGCTCACCCTGGAATTGGCATTGGCTGGGGTGGTAATGGTCAGTATGGAGGCAGCTTCTATGTCCTCTTTCCGCAATTTTATCAGTTTTCATGCCCACAGGTTGATAACATTGTCATGTCAGTGCTCCAGAAGGCCATTGCAAGACAGCCCAGAATAGCTGCCTCTTTGCTTAGGCTTCATTTCCATGATTGCTTTGTTCAGGTTTCTCACTTTTAGTATACCTAGTAGTACAAAACACTCGATTCTTTCCTTTTTTTCTTCTTTTTTTTTTCTTTTTTTTCAAAGTGTAGTTAACTTCGTATGTATGCATAGGTGTTTAGGACTTACAGTTTTATTACTAATTACAGGGCTGTGATGCTTCCGTCTTGTTGGACGATTCTGCAGCTATAGTTAGTGAAAAGAATTCAGTACCAAACAGGAATTCCCTCAGAGGATTTGAAGTGGTTGACGAGATCAAGGCTAAGCTGGAAGAAGCATGTCCTCAGACTGTTTCTTGTGCAGACATTGTCGCCCTAGCTGCTCGCGGCTCCGTTGTACTAGTAAGCAAAATTCTAACAAAACTGATGTTAGGTAGATCATATAAAAGATTCAGGACAGAGAACTTTGTTAATAACTATTACTGGGTATGCTCAAACAGAGCGGAGGACCGTCTTGGGAGCTTCCCCTTGGAAGGAGGGACTCGAGAACAGCAAGCTTAAGTGGCTCAAACAGTAACATTCCCCCGCCAAACTCTACCGTCCAAAACCTTATAGCATCCTTCAAGCGTCAAGGCCTAAATGAAGTAGACCTTGTTTCTCTTTCAGGTAATTAATTACTGTATAACACTGTATTTAATGAACTGAACCTGATTCTCTAAACTAAGTATTTTGTTTGATGTCATGTTGCAGGAGGGCATACAATTGGGGTGGCAAGGTGTGTGACCTTCAAGCAAAGGCTATACAATCAAAATGGAAACAACCAACCGGATGAGACTTTAGAGAGGACATATTACTTCGGTTTAAAATCAGTCTGCCCAATAACAGGCGGCGACAATAACATCTCCCCGTTAGACTTTGCCTCACCAGCAAAATTTGATAACACCTACTTCAAGCTTGTTCTGTTGGGCAAAGGGCTTCTCACATCTGATGAAGTGCTTTTGACAGGCGATGTGGGGAACATCGTGCAACTAGTTAAGTCCTACGCTGAGGATGATGAGCTCTTCTTTAAACAGTTTGCTCAGTCAATGGTTAAGATGGGGAGCATCAGCCCTCTCACTGGCTTTAATGGTGAAGTTAGGAAGAATTGTCGCCTAGTTAATTAAGAAACTAATTATTTATCTCATATTATTCAGGGCTGTTTAAGTTTGGTATGCTCAGCTCAGTTATGTATCATGTCATCCCCTAGTTATGAGAACGTGCTATCTGAACTGTTTGATTGATTTATCATTAAAATTAATCAAATACTACTATGATTTCTGAATTTTTTTCCTTTTTCAAAAACATACATGTATGTGTGTGTATATATATATATATATAACCGTATAATCTAGCTTCCAAGAATAAGAACAACATCGAGTGCAACATGTGAGAGTGACCAGTTCCTAAGCAATATTCTATATCTTATGAGTGCAGTACGATTAACAGGTTCAAATAAAAAACAACAGTGACAACTTATTCGCCATGAGAGCCACAACTCCTCCCTTGCCAAGAAAATGCAGCACAAGAGCCCCAAGTTTCGCTTGGGTATATTATAAGAGAACACGAATCATGTCTACTTTTAGTTTATTTGTAAAATTAATCATTCTCAAATTCGGAAGCTTGCATTTTTTTAAATACGAACACACTGTTACACCGTACGGTTTGAAATAGTTAATTTTTTAATAAACTATAAAATCGTGCGATTTTAAAAAATTAAAAACTAACTTTTTTAAATTTTATAATTTTAAAAATATGTTCACATAAAAAAAAAAACACGCCATACTAAAAAAAGAACTACCCTCAAAATTATTCTACTTTTCATCAACAAAAACAAAGCACAGAAGGCATTAGAATTAGATGTAACTATGGGAATGTTTTTGAGTGGGGTCGGATGAGTTATTTTTACAGGTAATTTTTAAAAACCTCCCCTGAGGTTTGGGTTTGTTGCAAGTAGATGGCGAGAATCTATTTGTTTATAAAACACCCCCTACCGTTAGTTACTTTTAACATTGACCGTTAGTTGACTGTGTAAAGATAATATTACCCTTAACAACAGTTTGTACACGGAATTAATTAAAAAAAACTAAAATTATTGACTATTTTACCCTCTTTAAATTATTGATATTTTCTTAAAGTTCCTACAAGAAAAATAAAATTAAAAACTTGAAAAATCATTTTTAAATTATTGATATTTCCTTAAAGTTTCTACAAGAAAGATAAAATTAAAAACTTGAAAATGAAATAGTTATAATCTTTACTTATGATATTGTAAATTTTTAGAATTGACAAGGATAAAATTGTCAAAAAATAATAATTGTGTTTTTCGCGCCAATAATTTTAGTTTTTTTTTAGTTATTTCAGTGTACAAACTATTATTAAGGGCAATATTATCTTTACACAGTCAACTAACGGTCAATGTTAAAAGTAACTAACGGTATGAGATTTTTTACAAATAAATAAATTTTCACCATCTACTTACAACAAACCCAAACCTCAAGCGAGATTTTTAAAAATTACCCTTATTTTTACACACACCTAAATTTTATAATGCCGTTATTGTTCCCTAACCACTATAGTTGCTGAATACTAAGCCAACTCACATCACATCTTTGAGTTTGGAAATATTTCAAGCTTTTATTATTATTTTCCTTTTGCTGATGAAATAATCTATTAACGCTAACGCCCAAGCCCAAGCCCACGCTCCGTCAGGCAGTAACGGTAAGGGAGGTGTTCATTGTCTTTGAGTCTCTGACGACGTGACGCTGCGTTGCTTGAAAAAAACTTACGCAGGCTGCAATTCCCATGAGATCGGTGTCGAGTACCGACTGACTGTGAAGTCAAGATCAGATTTGTGAATCGTTCTTCTCAGGTTTTCAAATATAAATTCAAATCCCAAAATTTTGATCCGTTGCTTATCTTTTTGGAGACGAAGAAGCAGCCCTCACTATAAGAACCAAGTAAAAGAATGGGAAAGCAATCAAGCGCGTGGGTTACAATGCAGAAGAAGAAACGATGGCAACTGATAATTCTTTTACTCTTCATTCTATCAACCGCTATGCTCTTCTTCATGAGATCCACAGCCAATTCATGCAACACTAGTAGTATTACTACTAAAACAACAACTACCGCCACTCATTTCAATAGCGATGAAGAAAAAGCATCAAATCCTCTCAATTTCATGAAGTCAAAGCTCGTTCTTTTGGTCTCCCACGAACTCTCCCTTTCCGGTAATATTTCTACCTCCGAATTTCTGTTTGTTTCTCTGGAAAATTACTTGCGCTTGATAAAATTAAGTATACAGGTGGGCCATTGTTGTTGATGGAGCTGGCATTTCTGTTGAGAGGAGTCGGAGCTGAAGTTGTGTGGATTACTAACCAGAAACCGAACGAACCTGATGAAGTTATTTACAGTTTAGAGCATAAGATGTTGGACAGAGGAGTTCAGGTTTAATGTAATTCGGGTCTTTTTCCTTTTTTTCTTTTAAAGTTTGAATTTAACTATGTTATTAAGTAGTGTTTTGAATTTAACTATGTTATTAAGTAGTGTTTTGAATTTAACTATGTTATTAAGTAGTGTTTAACTTGTGGATTATGAATATTTATAGGTGTTATCTGCTAAGGGTGAAAAAGCTATAAACACTGCACTTAATGCTGATTTGGTGGTTTTAAATACTGCTGTTGCTGGGAAGTGGTTGGATGGTGTTCTTAAGGATAAAGTTTCTCAGGTTCTTCCAAAGGTTCTGTGGTGGATTCATGAAATGCGAGGACATTATTTCAAATTAGAATATGTTAAGCACCTGCCCTTTGTTGCAGGTGCTATGATTGATTCATATACCACTGCTGAATATTGGAAGAACAGAACAAGAGAACGTCTAGGGTATATAAGATCCTTACTTTGTGTAGTTAACTGTTTTATTGCATGTTAGCTTCTTGCATAGAAGTTGTTCCTTGTACTGCTTTATTTTGTTTTGGATATGCTATGTAATTGGTCCTTGTTTTATCTGATGTTGACTTTAATTCCTTCATTTCAATGTTTTATTTCAAGCTGCCATTCCTTCATCGTTTGAGCCTAATATTCGTATTAGACTTTGTGCTTTACAGAATTAGAATGCCCGAAACATATGTTGTGCACCTTGGAAATAGCAAGGATCTTATGGACATAGCTGAGGATAGCGTGGCCAGGAGGGTTCTCCGTGAGCATGTGCGGGAATCTCTTGGAGTGCGGGATAATGATCTACTCTTTGCCATCATAAATAGTATGCTTTTGACGTTGCCAATACCATAAGTTTAACTGAGTCTCTTAGTTGCAGAAGATTTCTTATTTTATTTGAAACATTGATGCCAAAGTACATATATAAAGGGCCTCAGTCTGTCACATACCAAGCTGGTCATCAGGTCCGATTTTATCAGTTCCAAGTAACTGTGATTCTAATTTGAAATGTAGTTGTGCACAGTGGCGGATGTAGAAATAATTTACCGGGGGCTAAATTAAATAATAGTAAGACATAAAAACTGAAAAGTTGAATATAATTTTTTTGATTTAATGCAATCTCTAGTTAAAATGTGGCACCCACAATTCAATAATTAGGAAATATAAATATTTTGGGCCGTGGGCTTTGATTTTTAAGTCAAAGTATAACTTTTGTAATTAATAAAATAATAGTTTAAATTTTAAAGGATGGGGCTATCTAATAATTTGACAAGACTATTTAGAAATATGTTAATTTTTCTTTATGAAATAGAGATTTTTTTTTTCCAGTGGGGGCTTGAGCCCCCAGTGGTCCTATAGTGAATCCGCCTCTAGTTGTGCAACTTATTGCTGCAATTTTCCTTGTATGGTCCTTAGTGTTCAAATGAGTCCTCTAATAAGTAGCAATTCCACCTCATAGTTCACTTCCTGGGTTTGGATAAAGTGGTATAGTCTTTGCTCTTAAAATTTTAGTATTGAAAGGATTACTCTGAAATTCACAACTGGCATTAGCACCAAGTAGTTCCCTTGGCACATTGATTTGAGTTTGTAATTTAATTGGTAATGTTTGATTTCTTCCTCATTTTCAGTCGATTTTGCTGTTCTAATAGAAGCCAATTCTACATTTAACTATTGGTCTTTTCTTTAGAATTTAATTTGGCAATCATTAGATTGTAGGACTGCATGAATAGTAACTTTTACCGGGTTAATTTTAATTTTCCATAGTATGTGTAACATTCAGTTCTCTGTTTGCATATTATGCCACTGTACTTTTAGTTTGTGCCACATATCTTCTGAGCATCACTAAGTCTATGATAACAGGTGTTTCACGGGGTAAAGGTCAGGATCTATTTCTTCATTCCTTTTATGAAAGTCTGCAGTTGATCCAAGAGAAGAAGCTGCAGGTGCCGTCAATGCATGCAGTAGTAGTAGGAAGTGACATGAATACTCAAACAAAGTTTGAGACAGAGCTACGCAACTTTGTAGCCGAGAAAAAGATTCAGGGTCATGTTCACTTTGTCAATAAAACACTAACAGTCAGTCCTTATCTAGCTTCCATCGATGTTCTTGTTCAGAATTCTCAGGTCTGTTCTACTGATTTCTTTTTCCCTATTTTTGCAAGGAGCAATGTTTCTGTATATTAGTTTTGTTTATTATTTTATGTTCTTTTAATTTATCTATTTTGGTTTGCAAAGAAAATAAATATTACATGTTTAGGTGACCTATATATTAGAATGAAGAGAAGAAATAGGAGCATGAAATATGTCCCCACCTCATCAGGTTGTGGGAAAGAGTGTGATTAATAGCCTAACTTTGGGCCTCAGTTACTAGGGAATTTCAAGATTTCTCTTTTTACTCATTTAAACTGGGAAGTGGTGTTGGCGTAATTCTGTGTATTTTGTTCAGAGGTCATGTAGTCATATGGATCCTATACATAATTTGGTCATCTGATTAGCACTCAATTGTATAGATCTTTTTGTGATCTTTAGGGTTCTTTTATGTTGGTGTTGTGCTTCTTAATTCAAGTATCTCTGTTTCCTATCCCCAAAAAAAAAAAAAAAAAAAACTAGTCTGGGAGTCTAACATGATATGAAGAGAAAAATTTCTGCCATGTTTATTTTCCAAGTCATTTATGACTTGGTTATTCTGGTTAGCAAGCAGGATAGCAACTAAATTCCACTATGAATATTACCGCACTTTCTCTCCCACTTTTCCTTTCTAATTTCTCATTGCTTTTAGGTTGTTTTCCTGTTTAAAAATGACAGCTCCTACATGAAAAGTCTGTTTTGCTTTTTTGCTTTACTAATAAGCCTAAAGTTCTTATTAATGTGTAGGCCCGAGGAGAGTGCTTTGGTAGGATAACCATTGAAGCTATGGCTTTTCAGCTGCCTGTATTGGTATGGTCCTTCAAATTTAGTAAAATTATCTTTTTCTGATCTAGCCCTTTTTAAGTTTGCATTCAATTAATATTACTGTAAAAAAATTGTTGTTACTTTTTGCTTGATTGTGCTTGTACTTGAGGACAGGATTTTCTCTTTGCTAATTTCAAAAGCAGAGACTTTCTCCATTTTTAGATTGCTTGATTGCTCTCGTGGTGCACATGCATTCACCTCCATTTGTCCACATATTGGGACTTTGTTGTCATCATCCAATGAAAATGCTCATTTTATCATTCACGATTATTCAGGGAACTGCTGCGGGAGGCACCATGGAGATTGTAGTGAACGGAACAACAGGCTTGTTACATCCTGCCGGAAAAGAAGGTGTGACACCTCTAGCTAATAACATAGTGAAACTAGCCACACATGTAGAGAGGAGATTGACAATGGGAAAGAAAGGATATGAGAGGGTGAAAGACAGGTTCTTGGAACACCATATGTCACAGAGAATTGCTTTGGTGTTAAAGGAAGTTCTTCAATATGCAAAGATCCACCAGCCTCACTCTCATTCTTAACTTGTTACTGGCACTTCATCATTTGGTTAAACTATTCTCCCTGCAAGGGTTGAGTTAGCCGGAAAAGTCACCAGAAAAAAGTTCTGAAAACCTTTGTGCCATATGTTGCGGGAAATTCATAGATAGGACATATTGTTTTATCCTTATGTTGATGTTTTTTTAGTCATTTCCATTGTTGTTTTCATGAGCGATGCCGATGGACTACAATTAGGGAAAAGGAAAGCTTCACCCCCATAGTTTGATGAAATGGTCATATAGATCCCAAATGTTTTACATGGACTCTAAGACTCCTTCCGTTATTTTTTGCCTTTCATTTGGATGTCAAATGCTAAATTTACTGTTATGCCCCTATCATGTCATTGCTTGCTTCTATACATGGAATGATATTAAATTGCTTTTTAGAGTTTCATATTGAATTAATACATTTTACTTAACCTAAAAATAAAAGAGGAAACTCATCCATTTTTATATACATATATACAGATCAATCAAAGTATGCAAAATAAGTAGATAAAAGTGAACACTTGCCAAAGCTACGGATTATGGCTTAGAGATTTTTCAAATTCAACATTCACTGTTTGTTGTGTAAACCACGGATTGCTTGCATTTTCAGAATGATAATTGGTCGGAGGAGAAGACGAAGAATGTGGAAGTGAACAAGAAGATGGGATGGCGGCACGAAGGGAAGTGGTGGCAACTGTTAGGGTTTTTGATTAATTGATGGTGTTTAGTTATTATATTTAATTTGTTTTATAATTGAAGTCAATATGTGCCGTTTTAATGCTGGATATTAGTTTTAATTTTGATTAGCTTAATTGCTTCCACTTCTCCTGCAATTTTTTTAGCCATGTGGATTCCCTTCAGTCTCATAATCAAACTACTTTTTTTTCCCTTCAAATTATTATAGGCAAACTATGTTAGCTTATCAAAAAAGGAGAAAAAAATGCCAAAGTTACAAATGGCTCATTTTCTCAAAATCACCGCATAGTGAACTTACTGAAATGTTCTTTTTTTAATCCAAATAAATGGCAAAAGTAATGGGGAGCTGCTTGGGCCCCACAACTCAGTTTGTGAGAGGTTGTAAGATAACAAAATCCAAGCAATGGAAGAAAGTTAAGGTGTTTATTATTAGGGTTCGCCTAAGTTACATTCGATATAACTTACGGCCAACATGTAAAACTTCATCTAGCTCTCCATATTCTATGTTATTTATACTTTATTCGTAAATATTATAAAACTTTTGATTTGTAAAATTTTATTTAGCCCCTTATGCTCAATTTTATTTTATTGAAATCTTAGAGTTCGAATTTGCCCTTATAATTTTAAATTTCCAAAATAACCTCTATTTAATTAAAAAACATAATTATTATCAAATGAATTATAATTATAACTATTATTCTATTATAATCATAAATATAATTATATTTTAAAATAGATTATTATTGTTATTATTAATAACCAGAATAAAAAGTGTTATAATTAATTAATCTATTAACAATAATTAATAATAAATTTTCATTAAATTGTTAATAATAATAATAATTAACGATAATTATTATTAATAATTAATTTTTTATTATTAATAACAATAAAAATAATTAAAGTATAAAATAATAATTATGATAAAAATTAATGAATAATTTTATAGCAATTGGTTATAATTTAACTTATTCAGATTTTGATTCTAAAACAAAACAAATACATAAATGGTAATAAAACTCATTTTAATTACGATTCTTACAGTTCAAGTAAATAAATTATTCAATTAGATCACTCTATATCATTTACAATTTATTCATAAGTATTATGAATTTTATAGTACATTAACTAAATAGGAATCAAATTTAGTTGGAAACATAATGAATTACAATCAGAATAGCTAGAATTAAAATAAAGAATTAGAATCAGAATAATTTATTTACTTGAACTGTAGAAATCGTAATTAGAATGAGCGGTATTACCATTTATTTGTTTATTATGTCTTAGAATGAAAATCATAATGAGTTAAATTGTAACATTGCTACAAAATTATTAATTAATTTTTTTCACAATTATTATTTTATATTTGAATTATTGTTATTATTATTATTATTCAAAAATTAATTAATAATAATTAATTATTATTATTATTAAAAATTTAACGAAATTTTTTTATTAATTATTGTTAATAGATTAATTAATTATAATACTTTTTATTCTTGTTATTAATAATAAAAATAATAATCTATTTAAAGAATATAATTATATTTATGATTATAATAAAATAATAGTTATTAATTAAATAGAGGTCATTTAAAATTATAGGGGGCGAATTCATAATTTAGGGTTTCAATAAAATAAAATTGAGTGTATGAAATTAAATGAAATTTTATAATTCAAAAAATTTTTATAATACTTATGAATAAATTATAAATAATATATAGTATAGGGGGCTCAATGAAATTTTAAATGCTGACCCTTATTATTAAATTTCTGACTATTTACTTAATTTATAGGGGTAAAGTTGTCTTTTTATCCTAAAATTATATAATTTTATAGAAAGAATTTGAGACAACGGTTTTTCAACTGTAGAAAATGTTTAGTCCAATTCCTTCTTCTTTTTTTCTACCCCCTCTAAAGAGGCCACAATTTCTCGCTCTACTAACCAAAATGAAATGCCGCAATTCTTCAAAAATAAATGAACGCAGCAAATTTTTGTTTGTTTTCTCACCGTGCGTAGTGAATACAATGCAAGTTTCATCCGTTAAACATTTGTTCTCAGACTGGTTTATGATGGAGCAAAAGGTCTGGTTATGTAATTTTATTTTTTTTTAGACTAAGGTGGCGTTTGTTTTTTTATCTGAAATCTGAATATATCTAAATTAGTCTGAATTCTGAATAGATCTGAATGTCTGAATCTGAATAATATGTTTGTTTTTTCGTCTGAAACTCGAAAAATAAGTATTAAGTTATTTATTTTTTTCAACTTAAAAAGTTGAAAATATGTACTTTTACATTTGTATCCTTATTAAATTTGAATGTCAAATAAATAATATATTAAACACCACAATATTTTAACATTTATACGTAAAACTATATTCAAGTGAATACATAATTATTTTAAAATTTTAATATATAAAATACCATAAATTTCAAATTTTACGGTATATAATATAAGGAAAAAAAACATGGATATTTTTATGTGGGGTAAATGTCTATGGGTGAGTTTTGGGATAGACATGAAAAATAAATTATAAAACATGGATATTTTTTACATTAGTAAGTAATTGACTTAATTCAAATTTCTTCATTAAGTAAAAAGCTAAAAAATTGACTTATTTTATTAAGTCAAAATTATTTAAAAAGTCTCATTAAGTTATAAAAACAAACACCTCTAATTAACTTAATTAATTAAGTTAAGTCACTTTAAGTCATTAAGTTAAAAAACAAACGCCACCTAAGTTTATGTAATATTTAAAAAAAGGCTCAATGAGTTGAATTTATATTCCATAAAATAATCTTATTACCTTGTTTAATAAACATCAGACAAATTTTCAATATGCGTGGGTTTATTTGTCATTTGATTATGAAACTAAACTTCTTCTTTAAAAAAAATAAAATATATAAAAAATATATTATATGATTACTAAACGAATAGTAAGGTTTGCAAAATTCCGTATAAAGGTTGATCAGTTTTGTAACTTAACAAAATCATTACCATAATCTCTCTCTATAAATAGATAGAAGGCATAAACTTAATTGAATGATTCATTCATTTGATACCGGGGCGGAAGCCAATGACTCTGTGCTTTCTTCAGGTGCTTTGTTTCTGGCTTAAAGACCAAAAGAGGATCAGTTGATATGGCACTACGATAAGAAAAGGGTATTACTTGGTCAAGAGTGGATACCAAGTTGCTATGAGACTAAAGTTCCCTGAGGACCCAAGCTGCTCCAATCATGATCCAAACCCATGGCGTTTTATCTGGACACTTGCAATTCCAGAAAAAGTGAAAATTTTTTTATGGAGAGCAGCTCACGATTTATTGCCCACAGCAGAAAACTTATGGAAAAAAAAAGGTTTTGCAAGAACCAATGTGCCAAAGTTGTCACAGTCATGTAGAAACGGTGTCCCATGCCTTGGTAGAGTGCAATAGGGCAAGGAAGATCTGGAGGTACTCTAATCTAGCAGAGGAATTTCGTGGAGTTCACAGGTGTGACATTGTTTGGCTGCTGCAATTTTGGCCACGACAGCATGCTAAAGTTGAGGGAGCTGAAGTAGCAGCTTTATTATGGGCTATCTGGAAGGCAAGAAACAAATGGCTTTTTGAAGGGAAACAAGAAAACCCTCTTAGAGTAGTAGCAACAGCAGAGGCGATTGTGGAGTCTTTTAAAAAGATTAGAAAACCGGAGATAGTGTATAAGACAAAGCGGAATATTGAGAGGCAAAAGCAATGGAGTCCTCCTCCAAATGGATGGCAAAAAGTTAATGTTGATGCGGCTGTGGATGTTGAGAATCAAATGGCAGGGTTGGGGGTTGTGGTGAGAGACTCAGATGGAAACTGCAGAGCAGCTGCAATTAAAAGTCTGAGGCTTCCTGGTAGTGTGGCCATGGCAGAAGCAACAGTTATGGAATGGGGCCTACAAGTGGCTGAAAAAGCTAATATTACTGTTGGAATTTTTGAATCGGATTCATTGGAAGTTATTGACTTAATCAACAAGAAGTCTAGTAGCTTAACTGAAATTGGATGGCTGATCTCTGACATTCAAGAAAATTTATAGAATTTCCAGAATTTTAAAACTCAACATTCCCCTAGAGATTGTAACTATGCAGCTCATTCATTAGCAAAGTTAGCTTTGCAAAAGAAGGAAACTGTAATTTGGTTGGATGAAATTCCACCGGAGATTATGTACTTGTTCTTAAATTAATCAATCGAAAGGCATACGTTCTTTTAAAAAAAAAAATATTTCTTTTCTTTTACAGTTTATTTCATATAAACTTATAGTCAAAGGCAAGTCAGAAACGACATAGCGTCTAATTTTATTAACCGACGGGTCGGCTGGACTGTTTTACTGGGAATATTAAAAGAGAACCAAAAGGGTAAGTTAGTAATTTTACAGTTCAGAAGTACGCCCCTCCAACAAGAAAGCACATACATACAAAGGCAGAGAGAAAACATCAACAAGCTTACGCGACTCGATTGATTTGCTACATCAATATCTCCGACTGCAACGATGAGCGAAGGAGAAGACGCCGTTAGACGCCGTAATGCCATGACGGAGTACCGTAAGAAGCTACTCCAGCACAAAGAAATCGAATCTAGAGTTCGATCTGGTTAGTCGCATACTACCATTAGCAAGCCCTAAATCTGATATTTCTGAGAGAACGGTTACCATATCGTCGACTGCTTTGTTTGTTAGGATTTCCTTCTACTATTATCTCCGAATTAGTATTTTCTTATACTTTAGGATATTATTTCTAGGGTTTTTTGATTAATTGCCGACATGCCTAAAGCCAGAGCACTTTATTGGGATCTAATTTTATTAGAGTAACTTCAGTTTTAAATTTCTTGTTATTAGCTTAGCATTAGAAAATCGGCCATAAGTCAGATTCTCATAGTGAAAGAAGACAGTAGTTGTGAATTAAACCTGGTGGGAAGTCTCGTAGTTGTTGTTTGTTAATGGATGTCATGGCCCCCATTAATTTTGTTTTTAGTTAACTAGTTATGAGAACGAGCAATTTTGTGCTAAATAGTACTGATTTTCTTAAGGCAGTAGATGATGTTGACCTCTAGTTATGAATGTGCAGTTAAGGAGAATTTGAGAGCTGCAAAGAAGGAGTTCAACAAAACAGAAGATGATTTGAAGTCTCTTCAAAGTGTTGGGCAGATCATTGGAGAAGTTCTCAGACCTCTTGACAATGAACGCTGTAATCACTTGTTTGGACTTTCCTTTTCTTACTGTATCTTGTAAATTATTTCAATAGTTTTGGGCTGATTTTTAATAGACATTAGATTTAGTTCTTAGAATGTGGATTGATCTTGCTCTATATGTTACAGTGATTGTTAAAGCTAGCAGTGGGCCCCGTTATGTGGTTGGATGCCGCAGCAAAGTGGATAAAGAGAAGTTGACTTCGGGAACAAGAGTTGTTCTTGATATGACAACGCTCACAATCATGCGAGCTCTTCCTCGTGAAGTAATTTATAGTTGTTATTACTCTTTGGAATTCATTTTAGCAGGACCAATTAGTGTTTATGAATCATCCAGTTCCTATTTGAATATGTAATCTAGTCTGCTTTTGAAAATGAAAAAACTGACATCTGTGGTATGATCTGGATAACAGGTTGATCCGGTTGTATATAACATGTTGCATGAAGATCCGGGTAATGTTAGCTATTCGGCTGTGGGTGGTTTATCTGATCAGATCAGAGAATTAAGGGAATCTATTGAGCTACCTTTGATGAATCCTGAGCTTTTCCTTAGAGTTGGAATTAAACCTCCCAAGGTAACAACATCTTTCCTCCTTTTATTCTAGATTTTGTTCTATGATTTACCCAGTATTGGTGGATTGTTTTCCATATTTTGTGATGTTCGACCACTAACCATTTTAGCTTTCTTATTGTCTCTCTTCCAGGGCGTTCTTCTTTATGGGCCTCCTGGAACTGGCAAGACATTATTAGCACGAGCAATTGCCAGTAACATAGATGCAAATTTTCTGAAGGTTATATTTTGTTTCTGCTTTATGCTACTTAAGTTGCATTGTTTTGTAATTCGTGCTTTAAATTTTGATACATTTTACTTATGATATGTTATAGGTTGTTTCAAGTGCCATTATTGATAAGTACATTGGGGAAAGTGCAAGGTTGATAAGAGAGATGTTTGGATATGCACGTGATCATCAAGTAAGAGCATGGGTTTTGTGAATACTTGCTGATAAACGTGTATCTGTAATAACCTTTCTTTCTCATTATTTCTTTGCTCATCCAGCCCTGCATCATTTTTATGGATGAAATTGATGCGATCGGTGGACGCCGTTTTAGTGAAGGAACCAGTGCAGATCGTGAAATTCAAAGGACACTGATGGAGTTACTTAATCAGCTTGATGGATTTGATCAGCTTGGGAAGGTATATTTTTTTGGACGATAAACTAGAATGGGCTCTGAAGCGGTCTTTCTAGGATATGTTCATAGTTCATAACCACCAAATATGGTTTAAAGTGTCATATAGACACACACAAACACGTGTGCATGAACATAGAGGGAGAAAGGTGAACTTATGGAGTTCAGTGACTTCTTTCCCAATATCTACGATTCCTCTTCCCATCAATGGTGGGCTGTGGGATGCTTTCACTAATTGTGGAATGTGCATATTTTAAGTTCTCATTTGTACCTACTAATCTCATTGATTGTTTATTTCTTTTTCTTGCATGGAAGATTGATAAATTAGAACGTTTCTTATTTTGCAGGTTAAAATGATAATGGCCACTAACAGACCTGATGTCCTTGACCCTGCACTTCTTCGTCCAGGGCGACTGGATAGGAAAATTGAGATTCCATTGCCAAATGAGCAGTCAAGAATGGAAATTCTTAAAATTCATGCTGCTGGCATTGCTAAGCATGGTGAGATTGATTATGAGGCTGTTGTGAAGCTTGCAGAGGTGAGTAGGCGTGGCCTGTGATTTCTGTTATTTGTTTTTTGCTTTATTCTGAGACAATCTCCTGCAATTGCTTAAGGGCTTTAATGGGGCTGATCTCCGAAATGTTTGCACCGAGGCTGGAATGTCGGCAATCCGTGCTGAGCGTGATTATGTCATCCACGAAGATTTTATGAAGGTAGAAAGCCTTTCTGTTATGTAAACAATTAAATTTATGCAGTGTTGAGAAAAATTAAACTGTATGATGTGCTCATGCTTGGTTCTGCCCATACATATTTGCAGGCTGTCCGGAAACTGAATGAGGCAAAGAAACTTGAATCAAGTGCTCACTACAATGCTGATTTTGGAAAAGAGTAAAACATTTAGGAAAAGAGCCAAGGATCTTGAGGCAGTGCGGTTATTTTTCAGATGTAATTGTTTTCATATTTTTGTTAAAACATCTTGCTTTAATTTGTGAAGTTAGTGGTTCTTTGAGCGATGGAATGCTCTATATATTATAACAATCATTCACGTCAGAAATTGTTGCACATCTTTAATGTCTTAATGGTTTCAGTGATTTCCACCGATTCTCAGACAACTGTGTTTTGGTCGCAGCTGGGAAATAGAATTATTACATAGATCTCTATGTTCACTGCAGTAGTTTGCATGAACTATTGAGTCTGCGCTGTGCAACCCACTTGCCTCTTCCTCAAATCCATTAAGTGGCAATTTCTTTTCATTACAGTGCCTGCTTGGATGTCAAACCACAGGTGGAAATAGATTTTAGCATGCATATGATATTCATCAATTTTGAAATTTGGTAGTAACTAGTATGATATTCGTTTATTGCTGCAGCCTGCATGATGTTTCTTCATGTGATTTTGGAATATTTTTCTCCCCTTTCTATATCATTTGTGGGGTAATAGTTTTATAAGCGATTGTAGTTAATAAAATTTTCGTGCTTCCTTTTTGTTTAGCCATGGATGAATATATATGTAGGCGAAGACAGAACAATAGCCTCTCACCATTAACAGGATAAATTTTTGTGGAAGTGATTTTCCATGTCATTTTCAATCGATTAGGTCCGTTGCTTATAATAATCAACAGTTTCCTTGGTTAATGTTCCAAGGGAGAGAAAAGAGCGAAACATTTGATCTTAAAGTTTCTTTTTGCAGCAAATAAATCCTCTAAGTAAAGGTGAAGCAATCACGCAGCCTTTTTGGACGTCCATTTAGCCAGCTTGTATTTCACCATTCTTGCAATCTTGAAGAACCAAAAAGCGCTAACCAGCTGCAGCCCAAGTGCCATTGCCTAAGACGTTGTAGGAGAATGATATCATCAGTTGAAAAATTCAAAACGTAACTTTGGTTGCTTAGAGCGCGAAAAGAGGGGAGTTGGTATTAATAGTTACCTTGATGATGATTGGATTTCTAGCAGATAGCGTCAAGTAAGCGAGATAAGGCCCGCACACCATCCTTGCAAATGTAAATATAGCTGCAAACGTTACCTGAACAGCACATTTGCTAGAGTTAGGATTCCTAATCTCAAGCTCAAACATTGGATTTACAATTTGGAGCTCTTAATAGTGATCCATTTTTTCTTTAACACAGAGTTAAAACTTACATCAGCTGTCAAATTAAGGCCAGTGTCTCTGTAACCAAGCTCTTTAAGCATCTCCCTGCAGTGGAGGAAAGGGCTGGAGATCTCTGTTATCCATAATGCAGCTACCAGTTCCGATCCGCTCTGTATATTTTAATTTAGTAGCATTAACACAACCACATCTCAAGAATCCAAACAAACAAAAGCAGGGACTTGAAATTTACGTCCAAAATCATACAACCTTTTCATAGACGAGACTGGCTCCGATTCCAACTATGCTGATCAAGTGGTGAATTGTATTGTCAACATTTACTCGTTGATCGAACAAGCAGCATACTAGATCATATATAAGATAAGCAAGAGTCCACGCTAATGTTTGCATCTACGTGCCAAGTTATCAAGATTCACATATTAAAATTCATGGTAACCAACTGATCTCTACTATACATGCCTAAAGAAACAAAGTAGAAAAGAACAGAACCTGGCGAGGGAAGAGTTTGAAGCCAGGGGACAAACTGGGCATCTCCAGTCTTGAACAGAGAGCGAGGTCAACGTTACAGCTAAAGTTGCATGAATTGTAGAAACTAGACGATTGCAGAAGTCGAAAGAGCGATTTGGGAAGATTTTTCTGATGAACAGAAAAGCCGCAGTCCATGAAACGACAGCAACTACAACCAACTTCAAAATGTAATCATCCATAGATTCAAATATCCCCGCAACGCAAACAGGTTGAGATTACGATAATGTTGCAAGAAAATAGGGGATGTCTCAAAAAGCCTATGAGAACTAACAAACAAATGGAGAAGCTTCTTTCAAGCAATTGTGTTCTGTTTCTGCTATACATATATTTAGTTGAACTTCTTTAATGCTTATACTGTCGTTAGGTCAGTTGGCCAAACTCGTGCTTGCTCTTTATATATATAAACTCATTTATTATGCTTATTGATTACTGATTTGAATTATTTCTCTCTCTCTCTCTCTCTCTCTCTCTTATTTATTTATTTTTTTTAATGTTTTTGTGGATCCGGTCAATCTTCAGCGAAGCTAAATTTGCTTTATTTAAGTGATTGGGTACACTCCCTTGCTTGCTTTCTTTCATTCATTAAGAGGCGTTTGAATTTACATTTGCTCGTTAAATTGAGTTGTGCTGATGTGCGAGTGCGACAGCAAGTGTCCTCTCTTTGGATGCATTCTAATGTATTGCCTGTCATCAGAATCGAATTTATTTATATTTTCATGCGTGAGGTAAGCCATTTAATGTACTTTTTTAGTCTTTTAAATTAAAAAAAGGACTATTTCATTGTCTAATTATCACAAAGATTTTGTTACCTTACATGATGGTGGAATAATAGACATTACAAAATTAATAACATCTTTTTTCCAGTTTTCACAATTCTTTTATTATTGTTCAATTACCTCTTCTCAGTTCCATCAAATTTAACGATTTACATTTCTATAATATTTATTTGTTACCTTAAAATTCTTGGCATAATTTGTCAACAGTGGAAAATATGTCGAGCAAAAGATACGAAACAACAGAACAGAGGTGGCGTGCGATGGATGGTGTACGCTAAAGTGTACGAGTTGCTTTCTTTCTTCGTATCTCATACGAAAAATGGTAAGGGCATTTTCGTCTAATCAATCCACTCCGTCAGTATTTACAACCATATCGGCAGCTTTGCTGTCCCAACCAAATACCCGAAATATCGTGATGGAGATATGTCAATTATCGGGTGGATTCGATACTCTCCCCTTTCAATCGAACCATGTGCGAAGCCCAATAACTAATGTTTCTTCAAAAGACGGAACGCCGACGTTTATCCGTTGTTCGACAATACGCGCCGCGGTTAATCTTTCTCATTCCGAAAAATCGGAATGGCAATCTCCAAACCGGATGTTAATTCTAGGCATGGGTTTCGTCGGACGAATCTTTGCAGAAAAGATCAAGAATCAAGGCTGGTATAATAATAATGCATCATTTAATCACCAAATTTAGATTGAGATTTTTGAACTAATTGTCATTTTAATATTAATTGAAACAAGTATTGATTTTTTTAGGGTTGTCTCTGGGACTTGCACTAATGTTATGAAGAAAAAGGAACTTGAACAGAGCGGATTTGATGTTCACCTGTTCAATGCCAATGAGACAGCGTGAGTTTTTTTTTTTTTTGGGGGGGGAAGTATTAAAAGCTATTAAATATTTTTGCATATTTAGTCACTTAATATTAATTTAATTTGCAGCTTGATGATCCTACCTACTTTGAAAAATTACACACACCTTCTTGTCTCAATCCCTCCTCTTGAGGGTACTGGTGATCCGGTATTGCTATGAGTGCTTAATTTAATAATTTATTAATTGTTTTATTTTATTTTTAAAAATAACTATTTGAAAATTTTGGAGTGATCAGGATACCTTGTTTCTTAGTTTATTAACAATCTAGTCCTGCTTATTCTTTTCTTATTGATTATACAGATGCTTAAGCATGGAGAGCTGCTTAGAAGTACATTAATGAATGGACATCTCCAGTGGCTCGGTTATTTATCATCAACTGGTATGCATGAACTGTAATCCATTGTTGGGCAAATTTATGTGTAATGCCATACGAAACATTAGCGCCTTGGGATTGTTGGTACAAAAGTTAATGTGTACTGGCCTGACACATTAGCCATTATGGTGATAGGCACTTGGCCTTTGAATTAATTGTTGCTTCTGTTTGGTAGGTGTATATGGACATTCTGGTGGTGCATGGGTCGATGAGGAGTGAGCGAGTTAATCTTTACCGATACTTATGGCATATTAACTTTTACAATAAGCTGAGATCATTTTTTGCTAAGTTAAACCATTTTACACCGTTGCAGTTACCCTGCAAACCCTACAACTGAGTTGGGTAGATTAAGATTAGCTGCTGAGAAAGGATGGTTAAATCTTGGACGTGATCTTGGGATCTCAGCACAAGTATTTCGACTTGGAGGCATCTATGGCCCTGGCAGAAGGTTTGTACTAATACTGCACTTAGACCATATATGCTGCCTTTTCTAATCTTGGAATATGTAAAACATTAACGCATCCTTCTCCGAAGGTCAATAATATTGTTTAGGGATGATCATGCAAAGTTAATTTCACAGTCTATCTAACCATGTTTGGCGGCCTGGGTTTTTGCTTGCTTATCACTTTAGATTTCATTTTGGTCTAGTTTCTGTGCTAAAGTGGAGCTAACACTTGGTCTATATTCTTCCATTATAGTTCTGTTGATACATTAATTAAGCAGTTACCATTGTCAGAAGGCCAGAAAATGAGAAGATCCAGGAAATACACGTCCAGAATTCATGTTGATGACATCTGTCAAGTACTTAGTGCTAGCATCGATAAACCATCTGCTTGGTAATCTCCAGTGCTGGGCTTGCTTAACTTGATTGTAATTTTATTTGCATTATTCATTCAAGTTGTGACATACCAAGTGTGAAAACTAAATTGGTAAAATTCCAAAGAAGAATTATATCACAGCACTTCAAGTCAATTTCTTATTTTTCATTGCTAGAAGAAAATTTGAGTGGCGTTGTCAACTGCTAGTAAATTTCAATTCTAAAAAATTACTCTTGTTCGTCTATAGTTTGTCACCTGATATTATAATTGGGCTTGGGCTTGAATCCATTTTAAGTTTTACTTGGCTGGATTACTTAGAACCTACGGTTTTCTTTTATGAAAATGCCACACGACTGTGCTTGCTTTACACACAAGAAGACCATGCAGGATGGGGGTGTGTTTCGAGTGATATTTTTGTTGTTTGCAATATGTGCTATATGTTCTTTGGTAATTAATAATTGGTTTCCCCTTTCTTCTCATCTTTTGCACTTGCTATAGTTCTGTTTATTTCAGTCGAAAACAAGGAAATGGCAATTATCCCCTCGAGTTTTCTTATTCTCAGGAAGGTATACAATGTTGTTGACGATGACTCTGCTCCCCGAGAAGAGGTTTTTGCATATGCTTGGGACTTGGTTGAGAGAAAGTGGCCTGGCTTGCTCAAACATAGGAAACCTCGGGAGAACACAGAATCATCATCGAATGAGAAGGGAAGTTCAAGGGGTGAGAAGCGGGTTTCAAATGCGCGTATGAAGAAGGAATTAGGAGTGAGGCTTTGGCATCCAAGTTATAAATCAGGATTGCAGAGCATTATTAACCAAATGGATAAACCATATCAATGTAGTCCCTGAGGTTCATAACATCATCGTACATCTTTTTTTTTTTTTACAATTCGTCCTTTTAGTAAGCATTATCTCTATCGTGGAGCAAGAAATTAAGATTAATATTTTCATACAATTGATCAACAAATCATCAATTGGTGAGCAAGAGATTAAGATTAATATTTTCATACAATTGATCTTATTTTCAAAATTGATGTGGTTATTGCTGAAGATGTCATTTTTCTCTATTCATAAAATAATATGGATTGATATAATATTTAGTTTGAGTTGATAAATTGAAGAAAAAAAAAGTGAGAAAGTGTAAATTCCGCAATTGTAGTTTCTATGGACTATTTTATAATTTGGATAATACGGTTACATAATTTACATGATTGGTTGGGAATATTATTATCTCTATGAACTTTTGTCGAAGTACGTAAAAATGCTATTGCCTACATGATTGATCAGTCACCATCCGATGAGGATCTAAGGGTTCTGGAACCTTTTAATGTGGCGCCACAACGGTTTTGATTAGATGGGAAATTATATATTTCTTGGCGGTGATCATATGAATCAACACCGTTGTGATTCAACATGTTGATTTAATTAATGTGTGTTAATGTGATGTTGCGTATTGGGGAATGAGAATCTTTAACAAAGAGTACAAAAGGCAAAAAGCAGAGGAATTTGGGTGCGTCCATTACAGTAACGCTCGTCGTTTTGATGCCGCATGATTCCAATTTCCAATTGAATGATGCAGAGGAGAAGAAAGCTTCACACCCCGATTAAATTTTGGGTTAAAACGTACTTTTAAAAACAAAAATCAGAAAAATTGCGACAGACAGACATCTTATCACACGGAAGAGAGAGGAGAGTTAATTTTCTCGTCCTTATCTCGTTGTTCTTAATATTTAGCAGTGTTTTTTTACATTTTATATTAAGGTCATTGTGCAACAGATATCTGTCACGCATAAAGATAACATTTTTGTACTTGTAAAAATCATATGTTCTGCAATTATCATTTTTTTTTTACCAAAAAAACTATAGTAGCATTTTTTTTTTCATATTGCAATAAAGGTAGCCTAATACTAATTACTAATTTGTAAATGCAACAATAAGTTTTAATACTTAAACCATACGACAAAATTCAACACTCAAGTTACAAATGCCAACAAATTCATACATCAACATATAAATAATAACGATCAGGTTGTTTATGCTTTGTCAATTTGTTCTTCGTCATTACGTTGCAATAAACCACACAACAAAATTGGATAAATAACATTGATGAAATTAAAAAATAAAATTAATGTGTTTATGTGAACATCGCACAAAATTGCATATGTTGTGCTTTGTTAAATAATACAAAAGAATGAGTCTTTTTGAACAAGACAGATTAGTTTAATGAGCTTCGCAGGTAATTGGTCGAAACCCGTTAATTTCCTTTCAGCGCCCCATTATTTAATTAAAATATTTATTATTTTAATTTACTAATTTCAAAGGCCACAAAATTATCCTTATGTAATTATTTTCTCTCTTTTATAATAATAGTCAAAACCTAAATTAGTTTCTTCCTTTTAGTTTTTCTTTTTTATTCTTTCTCTTGTTCTCATCTGAAGGATGACCAAAAAATTTATAATAAATTTAAAATAGTACAAAAACTTTAATTAGTATTATTTTTTTAACATGATGAGTGAGTGTTACTCCTTTCATTTTATTTTAGATTACAACATGACTGAATTTATTAATTTTTAAACAATTTCAGTTGTTAAATGTAATATTTACTTCATGTATACTTTTGATAAGGGAAGTAGAAAATGGAAGAAAGATCAATGCTAAATAAATAATTGATAAAATTAAATTTTTACAATCAAAATTTAGTGAGAAATTTAATAGATTCAAAAAAACCACCCTATCAAAAAAAACCCAAAAGTTTTTGGACTAGTGATGGAAATTTACCCCCTATGCTTTGTGTATTAATGTGATGTCCACTAGCTTAATATTGCGATGCATTGAATGCGACATTCTTCTCCATGCAAAAATTGAGCATCCTTCTAAAACGACGACGGGCAAATTCTTCTTGCCAAAATTCCTTAAAACTCAAATTGGGAACCACAATATCAACCGTGAACAATCGGCACTCCTTTCTAATCACACACGTCTGACGTCTATTAAATTTGCGAGTATCACAACATTAGCTATTCACTTCCATTCATTTCATCTTTATCGTGTAAAGTAACAACCTGGTAAGAAAAAAACACACACACACACACGAAAAAAAAAGGCAATATCCTCTTAACAGATATGGTACCAGAAAAGCATCATGATTTGTCATGTCGGTTAAATGGTTTAATCAAGCTTAAGGCGGTAAGAAAATAAAGGTATGCCACCGAGCAAGATACTGGTGGCAATAAACAATGCTTGAAGACAATTCCCATCTGTGGAATTGAAGACTTGATGAGTTTGCTTGTCGCATTCCGTAGGAATCATTCATGAAGTACACAGACTAAAATAGGGTAATATTTCATATCTTAGCTAAATTCCTAACAATATAACATTTCCAAAAGGCCACCATAACATTCATTTTATTCCTAGCATTTCACAAGCTACACCATTGTTCTGGCTGGCTGCAAGTTTTTAGAAACTCAAAGCGGATGCCTGAACCAGGCCAACCGGCTAAAAGAAGTTCAATTAGAACTTGAGTAATCAGGTGGGTCGGGTTGATGTAGACTATCCTACAATTGGCTGCTATAGGATTACCTGAGAAAAGAAAAGGGATCTATATTTTGTGGAAGCCAAGAGCTTGGACACCAACTACGTCACATCAGTATCTGAAAGCAGCCTGCCTTCAGCTTCACAATGTAGTAATATCACCAGCATTTCCTCGAAAACCTTTAAAGGAAAAAATCATTTTACTTAACAAAGCTAGACACTATAAAGTAATAAAAACATGTCAAAGAAGTGCTAGCATAACAGAAAATAAAACACATCTCCTCACCTTTTACCAAGCTGTGGTAAATCAATCTTTCCTATATCTGGCCCAAAAACCCTTCTTCCAGACAGAATCATTATCTGTTACTGATCTACTCCACTTGGACCCTAACGAAAAATGCCGTCTCAAGAAAGGCTTCACTGAGGAGCTCCTGGTGCTAGAACTAGCTTCAATCTTCGGAGTTTTTCCATCTTGTTTGGCATCTTTTGGGTTATAAAAATCTTCACAATCACCATCGAGGTAACTATCCACAACTCGGTTTCTTGATATCTTATGATATTTCGCCCTTAATTCTGCTTCTGCTTTAAAAGCTTTTCTTGACATCTTTGACACTTGCTTTTCTCCAACCACACATATTGGGCAAGCTGGGTCATACTTATCAGTGTCTACTGTCATAATCTCCAAGCACTCTGCATGATAAACATGTCCACAGACAAGCACAGCAGCAACTGAGAGTTCATTATTGGCACCAATTCTCTGGCTGCACCATGAAGATCTCTCTGTCAAGAGCTTTGAGCAAGCACCACAAGCTTGTAGATCCACAGAGGGTGAACATGAGAACCTGCTGCTGGATCCACTTACATTGCAGTGACCAAAGCCCAGGTGCTCGCTGTCAAAAGACCACCTTTCTCTTTGAGAAGAGGCCACAAGCTCAGAAAAGGTGCGCATGGACCAGCCATCAGAAGACCCACCATATGATCCAGCAGTTAAGTCGTTGCTGCAAGCGGATAGCACAAAAGAAGACCTACCTTCGGACACACAGTAATTATTTGGTGACTTCAATCCCAGGATTCGACTATCAGAAACCTGTCTCAACAGCCGGTGCCCAGGTGAACGGCGGGCCCGTCTAGATGGGGTTGAATTGGGAGGGAGTGGATGGGCATGGGTACACAAGGGATCAGCAATAGGAGTTGAGAACGGTGAAGGAATTGAAAATGAAAGTTTTTGTGTAGATATATCAGCAATGTTTGGTGATTCTGCTAAGTTCTTCACCTAAAACAATCAGCAAAAGGCTACATGTAAATCCACGAAGAGACAGAGGCAAGGAGCTTTGGCATTACTTAAAGAAAAAAATACAGCATACAAATAATGTCTTCCACTAGCTGGCATTTCAACCAGTAGAAACTCACCTCCACAGAATAATTGCTAGCCATGGATTTCACTTCAGTAGAATAATTGCTTGCCATGGATAAGTCTGAAGCAATAATGCAGAAAAACATCAAATATAACATGAAAAATGCTTTACACACACACGCACAGAGGATATGTTCAATGAAACACATTACTTATGGCTGCATACAGAAAAAGGGAACAGAAGCAGGTAAAGAACCAAAAAGGGAGCAGAAGCAGGTAAAGAACCATGTTTCACATAATCACATCCCAAAATTTATGGACTGAGATAATGTTCTAATTTCACAGTTCTATTTTAAGCACCATCGAACTAAAACAGTGTCCAATAGAACATACATCCTCAATCAACATTAATCAAAACTAACCCAATTGTCCAGCAACGACAACCAACATGCTACAAGCAGTTGAAAGCAGGGAAATGAGAAGTTCTCAATGTACGAACTATAATACAATAGTATGAAAGTTTGTAGCCCAACAACAAAATTAATTTAAGCAAACTAGACTTGTGAAGAGAATAAGAACATGTCCTAAAGGGAACAATATTAAATCCTTATATAGTTAATCTCTTAATACAACATTTATTCACATGAAAGCATAATTGCAACACAGGGGACAGTTACAAATATATGAAATCAGCATTTCTAAATGAACTAGCATGAAACACTAAAAATATGGTAAACATGATAACCAGACACAAATACAAAAATCTACCTGAAGGCATAGTCGTCAAACTTGCACCCATTTCTTCATGGACTGGCGATTTTAGAGAGGATGGGGTTCCAACAATCTCAAGGCTTCCGCCATCGGAATGATTACCTCTCTCAGAATCAAATGGCCCTTTTATCTCCCTACTAAAGTTCCTGTTAACTCCACAGGACACTTGATATGGAGATTCTTCAACATCACCAGCCACACGCCTTTGATTATCCCGCCTGAAGCTCCATGATGGAGAGCAAATGAGATTTCTACGCGAAGTTTCAACTCTGGTTCTATTAGGAAGGGTCCCATCCCTTGCAGCAACACAGCAAGCCGAACCCATAATCACGTGTACACAAAAATGCCTATCTGAAGTACTCGCATGAACTATATTTCTCACCTATTAAATACAGAAGTGAAAAATAAAATGATTTTCAGATTCCACAATTGTACAAACAATGTCGATATAAGGTCAAAACAAACAATAAAATGAAGCGATGCTGCAGTGCTTGGAGTGCCAATAAGCAATGAAACACGAAACTTCAACACAGATTCGGTCAAAGACGAAAAGTAAAACCAGTTGACGAAAAGGCTCACCAGTTAAAAGTTGAAAAATCGCTGCATCACGAGGGCATTTTAGGAAAATATGCAGAGGCCCACGACAGGAGAAATAGCCGATATGATTTCTCGCCGTTTCTTAATCTCCTATCTTTTCTCTCACTTCTCGTCGGATTATCTCTCCGTCCTCGCCGGCTCGTCTACCTAACCCCCAATTTTGCTCTAGACGCCAGTTTCTCTCCGTTATATCTCTTGCTCTTTTTGTTTTGGTTCTCACACTCGTTTACTCGCTCTATGTCTTGCTCTCGACAAGCTAGCCGGATCTCCTCTCGCCGGTCGGTTTCTCTCTCTTCCTTTCTCTGCCTCTCTCTCAATTCTCTTTTTATCCCGCGGATTGCACGAGGCGTGCTCTTTTGGTAGCCAGCACAAACGGGCTCCCGGGTGCCCATCCAAACCCGAGTTTGTAATGGGCTTTCATTACTCCAAAGATAAGTAAAGTTCATTACTAGAGCAACCCCAATGAGCTTTTGATTACATCGTTTTATATAACGGTGCAAGCTCAACTTTGGGCTGCTTGTTTTCATTTCGTTTGACCCAATTTTGTGTCTCGAACCGTCGCCGTATTACTCGAATATCCTTGTTAAAAGTTAAAAGCTCGACGTATTATTATCATTACAGACCGGTTCCGTTCAGCTTTTAACCAGGATAGGATAGGCTATGAAACCAAGAGCGATTCAACGATAAACCCTAGTGACTTTGTAGTAGCATTTCAAGAGCCTCTGCTTTATCAAATTTCAGTTCAAGGTAATTTCTTTACACGATGGCTTGATCTCGATTTCTTTATATAAGTAGTGTTGTTAAGCTGGCTTCGGCATTTCATTCGGTGGATATGACAACAAAAATTACCAAACCCAGGAGCTTTTTGGCTCCCTCGCCTTGTTGTTGTTGTTGTAGTTTTTTTTTTTTTAGCTCTAAAATGGTCTTTTTCACTAAGCAATATTGTTATTGGTCAAGAATTCTGAGGTTTTCATCTTACTCCATTTACTGGAAAAATGTTGTAGCATTTTGCCTCTATTTTTGGGACCGTCTTATTTCTTTTATCAAAATTTATCAGTATCTTGCCCAAAAGAGAAAAAAAATTATCAGTATCTATTACCTTAGATTAAGTTCATGAATAAACAATTATTGATTTATGGAGTATGACCGATCACTCTTTTGATTAACTTCTTTTTTCTTAATCAATTGAAAGATTTGAAAATTTAAGGGCCTTGTGATTGATTTTAGCTCAATCATGAACGCTGCGGGCAAGATTTTTTTTTTTTTAAGAAGGAAGGTAGAGGTTCATCTGTAAGAAGGGAGTTCCAAGATATGGTCTATCTTACAATTTTGTCACCGTTTTTTCCTGGTGATAAATTTATTTAATGCTGTTAGCTCCGTTGCTTCGTGGTAGTATGTAGGCAGTTTGTTAAATCACTGTACAATATTAAATTTCTCTCAGAGTGGAGACCCTTCTCTCACACTATCCATTGTGGATACAGCATGTTTGGTTGCTGACCTTCTCAACTAGCATGTGTAAAACTGCTTAATGAAATGTTGGGTGCATTATCTACTAATCTTATGTTTATGTTGTGTAGAAGCATGTCTTTGATTGCATTTACTACTTCCACACTTTAGGACCCTAGTGAGTCTACCATTTACCTGTCATTTTTGCCTGCAAATGATTGGAAAGTTCATCTCAACAAGAGCATAGGAACTGTTCCCAATTCATTATTAGTCTATGTTGAGGTTTTGGGACGGATATGATTATATTCCCTTAAAAGGAACAAAATTTATAAAAAAAGGGTTTACATTTGGAATGTACATATCATAATGACAGCATTCTAACTGAAGAAATTTTGCAGGGTTGCTTCTGTTATCTAACATTTTTTTTCTTTTGGGGGGGTTCTCTTTCCATTTTGCACTTATTATGCTCACATTTTTTCTTGCGTTCTCCTTTCAGTGGTCTTTCATCTAGGTTTAGGCAATGATTCTGAACGGATACACTACACTTTCTGGGTGCGTTCCCACAAATTCAAATAAATGTAACGTACAGCAAAGTCGTTCTGTTTTTGCAAGTATTCTTTGTTCGCCTACTCATTCAGCAGGTTTAAGCATCAGGAGTTCATGGGGAACACATCACTGGGTTGGATCCTGGAGTTCTGGAGGTATATAAATGCCCATCTCTCTTTCTCTCTCGCTTCGCATCAGGATAAAAATAAATGCGGTGTAACATAATTGGCTTCTGGACCTTAATTTTGGAAAGACTTAGGGAATTTGTGCAACCCTGATGATTGAGAAATGCTAGATTTATCCAATGTAGCATTTCTCAATGTTCTAATCTATATCGTTTTAAATGCAGGCTTTTCTGTCTTGCACCTTTCTGCTGCATCAACCCCTCTTTTAAGTGGGGAACAAGGTAGTCTGGCACACACTATCCCTTCATTACCTATGAGTCGCAGGTCTCATTTGTCTCCTCGAGCTGCAAAGGATGTTCCGTATAGTTTTCGTTTTCCTCCTATGACCAAGAAGCCTAGATGGTGGTGGAGGAGCTTGGCATGCATCCCCTACTTAATGCCACTCCATGAGACATGGATGTATGCTGAGACAGCATATCACTTACACCCATTCCTAGAAGACTTTGAGTATTTGACCTATCCATTCCTCGAAGCCATTGGCAAACTGCCAGTCTGGTTCTTGATGGCATATTTTTTTGTTGCATATCTTGGAGTGGTGAGGAGAAAGGAGTGGCCTCACTTTTTCAGATTCCATGTGGTAATGGGAATGCTATTGGAGATTGCTCTGCAGGTGGTAGGGACTGCGAGCACTTGGTTGCCATATGGATTATACTGGGGTAAGCTGGGGATGCACTTTTGGACAGCTGTGGCATTTGGTTTCCTTTTCACTGTTTTAGAGTGTATAAGATGTGCTCTTAGGGGTATGTATGCCGACCTTCCATTCTTCTGTGATGCTGCTTATATCCAAATTCCATATGAATAAGGTGCTTGATATGAGAGAATTTTGTATGGGATTCTTTTTTTGTTGTGGTTCTGCTGTACGGCGGCCTTTTGAGCTAAAATGCGTGGATTTATGTTGAAAAACTGCCTTGTGCAAATGTATTAAATCTAATTATAATGTTTGTGCTTACCATTAACCGTGGCCTTTTCCCATTCCTATACATGTCTCTTAACTCATGACTGCAGGTCTGGCGTTCAAGTAGTCGCTGATAATGGATTTAAAAATATGACAATAACATGTCTGGTGAAACTGCATCTTGCCATTTACGCAATTTTGCCACGTTTACATTTCTTTGATGCCTGGGACTCTAATGTTTAATTAAGTTTGTCGATAAGGATTGCAAACTTAACACTTCAATGATTTGGGACTTAGTTTTAATAAGGGGATTGTCAATTTTCTCTCTATTGAATTAATATATACTATTTATCTTCTTATTGTGTTTTATAATACCTGATAATCGCTTGGTATCATAATTTTACATTATCTTTTTTATTTCAAATATATTTTTATTTATATTAATTATAAATTAAATAAATAATATAAGTTGAAATTAAAAATAAAAATTTACATATTAAAAATAAGAAATATTTGTTTTTTTGGAAGAAGAAATATTAGGTTTTAGTATAAATAAAAATTAATAATAAAACTTTTTCATGTAATTTTTATTATTTTTAAATATTTTATTATTTTTAAATATTCTTCTTATAATAAATATTATTTTATATTTTCAAAATAAAATATCGATAAATGATCTTTTATCTCCTTTTTTAAAAAAAATTTTTTTTTTTTAGGGAGGAGAAACATGACAATCTTCCAAAGTAATAAGCAACAAAACTTAGTAAAATAACCTAGTTTGTCATTAATCTGATAATGAGATTCCTCTTTTTTCTTAAATTTATTTTGTGGGAGAAACCTAACAATCTTCCAAAGTAATAAGCAACAAAACTCAAGTAAAACAACCTCTTAACTTATCATTATCCTGATAATGAGATTTGCTTTGTCACAACTAACCAAATTTTGAAATGAATTTACTTTGCGTCTCTTTGCACTCAATTATTTGGGTTATTTTATATCTATTTGTGGGCATGTCATTATAGTCTCACATCATACTCTATACTGCCTTTTGCCCTTTTATGCTGCAGGCCACTGTCAAAAGCGAAAGCTAATATAAATTAAAGCCTTTTTTTTTTAATTACGGGTATTTATTGTATAATCATAAAATTAACAGAAGAAATGTGTATCTCTACTTAATTTTTATTAAAAAAAAAAAACAACAACAACAACACGTACACATATTAGTCCTCTAAAGAGATTCAATCAGCAACTGCGGCAACTCTCACACAATATTATTCAACTAAATATCGAGTGACATAAAATTAAAAGTGTTTGATTACCACATATGTTAATGGAGAAGCACGCACGCGAGAGGGAAGTCCATGCCAAATACTGATTAAACTCCCAAGTCATCAAATTGTTCATTTATATTTAGGATCACTGAATGGTAGAGCTTTTACCAGGGGGGTGCTTGAAAATGGATAAAGCTAGCTTGAACCCATGAAACTTAAAACCCCTGGTTCAATTAGATTTACCCCAACATGTGAACGAATAATATGATGGATGATGCTTGTTGATGTAGAATGATTAAATCTTTTTTGTTAATTTTGTTGGCCTATGTCCATCAATCAAATAATGACGTTCTAATATAATATATTAATTTGCCCTTGGCAATAACTGCTCTCCACCGTGCAAGATTAAATTATTAATAGGACTCTTTAACTTTTGCTTCTATGACTCCTTTTGAACATCACTTTGGCAAATATTTATTCGTAGCATAGAGCCATTTGAAACGACTGACTCTGTACTAAACACAGACAGGGAAAATGACAACATTTTCTCAACTGGATGCAACTCTTATTATTTTTTTTTTTAAAAAAAAAATGGCAACCACTAGCTTTCGTCATCTTCTAATCATCAAATTACAATATTAGTCATCATTGAACCTTTGTTTCCCCAACAAGCAATCAAAATCCAGAAATGAAAAGGGCTGACAAATGGATTGCATCATATTTTTGCTTCCCCTTATGGCTATTGGTCGAATTAAAAAATGCATTGCATTACCCAAATCCACTAACTTCTTGCTCCATTTTTATTGCTTTTAGTGCCCGTGTTAATTTCCGTTTATGCATTTTCTTAATCAACATCTTTATGTTCCTACCTGAATATTCCTGTAAAATGTGCCGATGGCGTCATAATCTTTTTCTACACCACTTTAGGACAGAAAAGTCTTCAATAAAATAAAGTGTCAAGGACTCTTTAAATTTCCTAAAATTCCTTAAAGAAATATAGTGCAATTGGCTGAACGTGCAAGATAAAGGGGCTGCTGCCAACAACGCGCATTGAGTTTCGGGGAAATTTAAAATAAACATGCATTACAGGCTCACTTTTACTTCAATGTCGTACTGTCGTCTCCACTATATTGAAATATTTGCAGCATCATTAACGCTATCATAGACAGAATTGTTGTGGGTAGTTGGAATTCGAACATGCAATGCGATGACTAATTGAAGTAATAACTTGGGAAAAATGCAATCAATGATAATGCATTGAACCTAGCTAGGCCATATAAAATTAGGAATTGTGCACAGAAGAAAATGAGAGATGTTTTATATATACATACATATATATATCTTTAATCTTGTCCTTTTTTGAAAATATAATTAAACAAACCATCACGACGGTTCCAAATTTCCTTCAATACTTGAAAATGATAATTATATCCTTCATCTTCAAATTCCGATATTTAAGTCAATGTTTAGTTCATTCAAAAATATTAAAAATTAACAAGAAATGTAATCTTAAGTATGAAGAGTACTTTTATCTCTTTATTTATGAGAAAAAATTTATTAATTCTACCTTGAGAATTTATGTTCGGTCCCCTTTAATTAATTCAATATCTCTATTTATAGGTAGTTTTCATTGTGAAAGATTAGATGTTCAAGCCTAATCTCACTCATTCTTTTTCCTTTTCTATTTTATCTAGTATTACTCATTTATATTTATGTATCTGTCACTTGACTCACGTAATTTTATTTTCTCAGATTTGTTATTCTATTTTTACTTTGCATGTCCGAAGTCTCCAAATCCATAATGTTTTTAATGACGCATAGCATAGTGTTAGTGACCAAATTTTATATTACTTACAATGATTAACTTGCAAAAATAAATAAGTAAATAAATAAATTGACCTATTGAGCCACACATAAAATTTCTTTATCAAAACAAACCATCCAACAAATCTTTGCTTGTTAACCACTTACACCGATTTTGGATCAAACTAACATTAGAGTAAACAAAAGTCAACAAAACCGACATTGGGTGGATGGCTTCCATCGACCATCCACTCTGACAAATTAATAACCACACATGACTTTAACAACCAAACACGTAACCTTCAGACAACATTACCTTTGCCTCTCAAAGAGCAATCAATAACTCTGAACACTAACATCAATTTTCAGTTCATCAAGTTCGTATATTTTGATTTATTCCAAGTCCATTGACGCATATCGTCGCCCGAGCGATGACGCTCACTGCCCATACTCTATCCTTCAAGAATTGTGGGCGACGACAGTGAGCTCGCCAGCGTCGCGTATACAATTTGTGGGCGATGGCAGCAAGCTCGATGGCATTGCCCAATTTTTAAAAAAATTAAATTAAATTAAAATTAAGAAGGCAGCAAGCTAAGCAGTATATTACGGATGAGTGCCATAGGTTTTCGTTTTGAGTTCGTTAAGATTTTAGTAGTTTGGACATGTGCTCAGCTAAGCATTTTGTCAAACATGTATTGAGCGACGCTCAGTTCTCCTAGATCTCAGCAAAATTAAGTTGTATAGTGAGTTTTTTTTTTTTTTGGGGCCCCCACATCAACAAGGGTCCAACTAGCTTGCAACCGTGATTTGGTATTCCATTTTTTGTCTTTTTGTGATCCAACCTGGATTCAACCCCAGAGTTGCAAAAACTATTCCAACGGCAAGGATACAATTCATTGGTTATTAACGCTGCAGCCCCTCATGTTTCATAAAAAAATAAGAAAAAATTAAATTTTATGATTTTGACACATAAGTTCATCAAAATATTTTATAATCTTTATATGGATCCAGGTAATTTAATAAATGAATATATTTAAATATACAGCAATATGGATGGATTATTTTAACTTGCTAAAATATTCCCCACATCCATTTATTTAAAATATCAATTACAAAAAATCTCATTTTTTAATATATATTTTTAAAATAAAATACCCATTTAATGTTTTACCATTTAAGATAGTGTTACTTATAAGGATAAATAATTATTTTAATTAATTAAATTAAACTTAACTTTTATTTATTTCTATAAATTTGCTCAACATCAAATAACCTTATAATTGTTAGCATAAGATATAAATTTAGTCTAACAAAATTATTCAAAGGATACCCTTAGGGCAAAAAATTAATTATCATATGATAATTTGGTTGGCACAAACTCTATTATTCTTAATTTACTTATTCATGTCAAACACTATATTGAAATTAAATTTTAGTAAAATAAACATATATCACAATCTTTAACCACATTCAACAAGCCCTAATTGTTGAGATTTTGTTATAGAGAGTAAGATATAGTTCTTTTCTAATTATAGTAGTAAAAATAAATATAAATAAACACAATAGATTTCTTTTAAGAGAATGCAAGCATTATTTTTATGAGATTTTGTGTTCAATAAATTAATCTAATTATGTGGTTAGAAGACTCTCTATTTTTTGATATTTTAGAAGAATTATATGTTGGATAAATGAATAAATTAAGATCAAAGCAAAAAAAAAATGATTGAGAAGAAAACTGAGAGAGAAATTTTTTTTTAGAATTTTAAAATTTTCATATTTTAATTGGGGTTTATTTTGTAAAATTATTGAAATTTATAGTTTTTAATATTACAGAAAACAATAGAGATTGCGGAAGAAAATGCCAAATAAATTTTTTAAAATTCTAAAATTATTATAGTTTAATTAGGGCTTATTGTGTAAAATTTTTAAAATTTAAGGTTTTTATTATTTACCAAAAATAATAGGGACTGTTAAAGAAAATGTTAAAATTGGGTGTTTGGTATAACGGAGTCAAGGTAGTTCCGTCCCATCAACAAAGTGTTATACATGAATAATGGTTAAAAGCCGAACGAAGAATGTGAAGATCATGGGCGATGGGAGATCGGATAGATACCTCATTACCTTATTTTGTGTTTTGGGTGATTAAGGGTATTTTGGTTAAAAAAAGATCGTAATTGATTAATATTGTAAGAAAATTGAGAGCGGAGCTCTTTTTAAATTAAAAAAAATTAAAAGTGGGTAGGTAAGTAAATTTATTTAAAATTTTTGAGAAACTAGAAAAATTGGGACCTGTCTATGGTACACTTTCTGTAACAAACATCTCCCGTCATTCCACCATCCGATTTTCTATTGTTTAGTTTCTCACTCCACATCCAACGGCTGATGCTGCAGTCTGTAGCTTACAGATTCTGTAAGCCAGTCAAGTCCGAAAAATTGATATGCAGTGTTTGGTTGTGAAGACAGAATCCAGCCAGTATCCCATTTGATATGACGGCATGAACTTCTGCTTACGCAGAGTATAATTTATACACGACCATCCATTTGTACGGTAGCATGTAGTTGCACGTCATTATTCGCACCGAAAAATCCAATTTCATCACGTGAGATTGATTTTGTCTACCTTTGTTACACATGAATTCAGGAGGACACAAACCCACCGGAGGAGCACTTTCATAAATTTCCTACTTTATTTTGCTTTATCTTTCATTAACCAAATGCTAATTTAAGCGATGAAGTGTCGTTTCGTGCCAAACAAATGTTAATTTAGAGTTTTCGAGACTTGAAACGAAGAACGAATCGGAAATTTTGGATATTAAAGGACTTTTTTTTATTTTTTATTTTTTTAGAGTGCCATGTGAAACACAGCTTGCCAACTTTTATTTATTTTTTTTTTTTGTCTTTCAACTTAATTAAACGTATAGAACCAGTCAACTTTGTACTTCTTTCTTTCTCAGTACTTTATTTGTTTAATTAATTTTTCTTTATTTGTTTTGTTTCTCTAAAATTACTGATAAAATTATTCACTTAACAGCGTCATGAATAAATTTGTAAGTTTTAATATTTAAATATATTTTTCTATTTAGTATTTGCGATTAAGTAATTAATCAAAGAAAGTCATTGTCATTCTTAGGGTTTGATTGTAATAGTCCGTTTTGTTTTTGTTTTATAAAAAAAATAACTCAAAATATTTTTTTCGTTAATTTATTGGTGTTTGATTATAATTTATTGAGAGTGAAATTGGACTTTCAATTAAAAAAAAATAAAAGCTAACATATAAGTGAAAAAAAAAATTATCTATTCCTACTAAATACACAATCTCGAAAAGATGAAAATTTTTTATTTTAGTTAAGCATTCTAACGTCTATTTTGTGGTACATACAAGGTAGCACATCTCAAGCTTTGTAAAGCTTAGAAATAATTACCAAAAATACTTATAATTTTCGTATTCATACAAGAAACTCTCTGATTTAATAAATTATTAGTGCAAATTTCTATGTTATGTTGAAACTTTTGTTATTGACTCGGGTACTAATCGAGATACGTTCAGTAGTAGATTAGGAAAATGTTTGACAAAGCATGCACATGCAAATTGGTGTTACTTTTGAGTTCTTCTGTCAATCACGTGAAGATGTTATGTTAATTATTTTATTGTTTAATCGGGCTATGTCATTGCTGACTTCATTCAAAAAATTTAATATATATATATATTCATATTCTTTGAGCATCAGTACTATTTCATTAAATTACTCTTAAATTGTAAATTTATGTTGAGAGCCACTTGTTATTTAATTATATTTTAAAAATGTTTAGTATCTCTTTAATTAAATATCTAATTTTTCCTCAATGAATTATAATCAAACAACAAATAAACTAATAGCAAATTAATAGAAGTGTTTTAAAATATTCCTTAAAGGTATAGAAAAAAATGAGCTATTACATCAAATTATAAAAGTAAAAAGAATATATTTTTTTCAATTAAAACAGTAAATATACTGAAACTGCTCCACTCTAGAGTATTAATGATGGCTGTTTAGATCATAATAATAAGTTCAAGTTTAATATTTATTTTTATAATCATCATTAATGCTCCATCATAGAACAGTCCATTAACTCTAATTAATTATAGTCAAACCACAAAAAAAAAAAAAAGGAAATTAGATCACCATTGGAAGAAAACGAAGGCGCAACAAATCCAACCATAACAAATTAAGCAAAAGTTTTTTTTTTTTAATTTAAGAATTAAATTAAAAGCTGTTCCTTTCGGTAACCTCTTAGAGGAGGCAAAGGCCCACAAAGCCTATGGAAAAATCTCTCTTTCATTGGTCATTAGTAGGTAAATGCACTTACCTACCCTCTATAATAATCAAGAAAATTAAACAATAATTAACCCTGAATTAATTTCACTTTTTTTTTTGGTTGATTAAATTACTCACTCCCAGCTGACATCCTATGGCTGCTGCGCCTGTGGTTTACTGAGAGGCGAAATTCCAAACAATTTTTGCATAAACAAATAAATTATTGGCTGGAGTTGGACAACCAAAAGTTGCATGATTTGCATCTATATAACCGAATCGTAGTATAAAAAATATTACTTTTAAGACAGAGAAGAAAACACGACACAAAATTGAATAAAATCTATTTACATAAAAAACCAGAGAGACCACATACATTAATTCATTCAGAGCCCTTCACAGCATATTTATAGTGGGCAGATTTATTTTACTCCAATTGCATGTCCCATTGATTCTCTCACGTCCTCACAAACTGGAAACTAATATCATAATATATAATAATAATAATAATAATAATAAAACTCACATTAAAGAAACACCAATTAAAAACGCCAATCAAGAGAGACACCGAGGGCAGAATTGACCAAATATGAACCACAGGATGATGATCCTTATCAATAGTATTGAAAGATATCTGGAGAAGCCATGATGGGTTGGTTCAGAAACATGGTGTTGGTGTCCATTGGGTTGTTGTTAATGAAATCATCATGGGCATGTGGGTGATGATGATGATCATTAGTGTCGAGAATCCCATTGCTTGTGTTAATAAAATTGAGGATGTCGTTGAGAGAGTCAAGCCTTTGAGTAAGTTCCAACAACTGAGCCCTTAAAACGGAATTCTCAGACTCAATATTCATGTAGTGCTGGGTGGTGATGTTGACGCTTGTCAAGATTTGGTTATTCTCTTTCCTTAGCTGATCCACTTGGGCAATCAAATCATCCAAGTGCTTCTGTTTTCTCATCCTCGATCTCCTGGCTGATTCCCGATTCGATTGCATTCTCTTCCTCTTTCTCTGATCCATCGCTAACTGTAAATCTTCTTCGGATGCTGAGTTTTGACCATCACGACTGCTGCAACCTGAGGAATTCCCACTAGAGGAAGCCATATATTCCGAAGATGACAATAATATCTGGATTTTAAAAAAGAAAAAAAAACCCCTACAAACTCACTAATAAAAACTAAGGTCTTCAGAACCTGCCCTGCCTCCGAAGACACAGGACCCCTTATTATATATTTTCTGCCTGTAATAAATCTATAGGGAGGCCCCTGTATATATATATATATATATATATATGAGGAGTGAGATGAGAAGTTACTTATGAGAAAACATAAAACCAGTAGAGGAAAACAACAGAGAAAGATTGAACAAGATGGGTCCTGCGCCTCAGGGAGGAATTTATCATAAACCCGGAACGGAGGATTTCACTAACAACCGGAGACATCAATCTCAAACATCCATCAACGACCAAATCTTTAACATCAATGTTTCCTTATTGAAGCAGGAAAAAGAAAAAAGAAATTAGGGTTTATTGATCTAATTAAGCAAAACCCTAGAACCTGATCAGAAACTGACTAACAAAGAGATAAGAGTGGGGAAAAGATTGGTGGAGGAGGAAAGAGGGGAAGCGGGAGAGATTGCTGAGGGTATTGGAGAAGCAATTTATAGAGAAAGAAGGGTGAAAAAAAGAAAATAAAAAAAAAATAATAATTTAATTATAGAATAAAGCAGTAAAGACTAAATAGGGGCATAGGAGGAATCTCCTATCCGAAGAGTTTGTTGGGGGGCGAGGTGATTAGGCATGTCACATGTGGGGTGGAGACGAAATTTCCCCACTTCCAGCTGGATCCCATGACTTGTACCCTTTTATTATTATTATTAGGATTATTTACACCTAACCCCAAATCGTTCAACATTTTTCACCGCATACCCAAATTTTTTTATATTTTTCACCGCACACCTAATTTCGTTAATTTAACCTTTATTTTTAATAAAATTATTTAAAAATTAATAAAATATCTTAAATATTCCTTATCTTGAATTAAAAAAAAATTAAATGAGATAAAATATTAATTTAATAATTAATATTTATATTAAAAATTCTTAATTAAAAGTATTTAATAATAATCTCATCAATTAATTTATCAAATAAAATTAATTTGTCATTATCAAATAATATTTAGAATATGAACTTTCAAATTTACTCTTTAACCATTAGAATAAATGGTCAAATTAACGGATTTGGATGTGAATTGAGTATTGTTAAAAAATTTCGGTGGGCGGTGAAATATGTTGAAATATTTGGAGGCAGGACGGAAATTATTATTCTTATTAACTATACAAATCTTTGACGTAAATTTGTTTCTTTTTCGGTTGCTGTTAATTATTGTCTTATTATTAACTTATTACTGTTACCTCCTTTTACTGCCTGTACGGGATTTATAACTGTTCAAAGTACAATATTGATAAATTCCTGAACAAATCATGAGGAATCTTATGTCAGGGAGGTGGCACAATAAAATAGGTAAAGGGTATTTCGGGGAATGACCATTTCTACTTGATTAATCTGAAAGGGTTTAAGTTTATGCTTATAGGGGTTAACGGGGACGATATTAGTATTATCTTCTCCCTTTGACCTGTCGTGATATCAAATTATCACTCTTGAATTATTGCAGGTGCATGCATGTTCATGTGTGGTTCATTATCTCCTAAGCTAATATATAAGAAAAATTAAAACAAAAATCATTTTAAGCAGTCACATAAAAGTGGCTTACTTAGTGACAAGCTAAATAGGAGTAGTCGTGTTAAAAATAAATAAATAAATCCATAGTTGAAGCTGTTCATTTGACCAAAAAAAGAAAATTCAAAAGGGCAGCTCTCACTTTAAATATAACAATAAACAATTAAAAATTCTGAAATACATTCGGTTTCAAACTTTCAGTAACTCCAAAAGTTAAAGGCTGCCGATGATAAGAGACGAAGTTATGAGAGGGCTAACTCAGACTGTAGCTCGAGTTAGTTTCTTAAAAAAAAAATTAATTATTTTAAATTATTTTTGCTTATTTAGTGAATTTAAAATTTATTCTATATAAATAAATTTCTATACAATTGTATTTTAATAATTTTATTTATATAGAATAAATTTTTTAAAAAGTAATTGAATTTAAAAAAAATCTAGCCAACCTAAAAAAATCACCACTACCGACGATGCAGAAGAACTAATTTTCGGCGCGTCAATTTCACCATTCCGATTTAATTTTCTAGATCTATTCAGCTGGTACACTAGATTTACCTAATAATTTGTCGGTTCCTCAGAAGTGACTATGGTTAGATGAATCAAAATTTGAACGGAAAAACAGAGTTTTTTTTTTTTTTATGTCACTAACAGTGCAACTACGAAGATTAACTGAGGACTAATCAAATTGCAGCAGTGGTGATGTTCCACCTGTGATCAAAGGAGTTCATGATGTGACAGTCCGGTGGCAGTCCACCTCGTTATATATATATACATATTTTTTCAGAATAATAAATTATAGAATAAATCATAATATTATTATTTTTAATTATAAATAATAATTTTTTTAATAAAAATAAGCTAATTAATTCAAAATTATAAAAATGGTATATTTGGAAATCTTAATTTCTAGTCAAGGAGGAATTTTGATTCCTCACTGAATTTGAAGGAGCTTAAAATTTCTTTGTATTTGAATTCCATCATTTTTATTGCCAACATGACGATGGAAAGGGGAAATGATTTCAAATTCCTTTCCACTCCGTCTCCAGTCTCCACTCCCTCCGAACCAAACATCACTTAAAAAGAATCTTTTAAAACACTAGGATGCATGACCTGGTAGATTAAATTTTGGCTTCGGAAATTTATCTTATCTTGTTAATGTTTGTTAGTCGAATAATTATTGCACATGCCTAGCGTTACTACAGCTTAAAATACTCCAAATATCTTGTATTTTCTAGAGGAAATTTGTCAATTTCTTTCTATTGAAATTTATATATATCACTTATTCAGTCATTCTCCTATAATTTTTATAATATCCACAAAAAAAAAAAAAAAACTACCTAACACCAAAAATTTAAAGGAAAAGAGAGGTAAACAAGTTATTTACTTGATAATTTAGCTTGAGAATATAAAATATAAATTTATTACAAAAAATTAAAATTTAATAAAGAAAAATATCTTGTTATTAATATTTTACTCACATTAAAACATACATAATTTTCTCATTATTAGTACTTAATTTTTTTAATTTTAATTTTCATTGATATGATTTATTTAATTTATAATAAATATAAACAAAAATATATTCGAAAACAAGAGTAGTATTATAAAATTATGATGCCAAGAGAGTTATTAACTATTATAAAAATAATAAAAAATAAATTATATATATTAATTTCAGTAAGGAAGAAATTTACAATCTCCCTTTTCTAAATTCTTATTTGATCGGCAATAATTGAAACTTGAAAGTTTCTACCGTCGGGCATGTTTATCATCTTTGTAACAATGTGCCTTATAATTTTTCTATAACAGTACATAAAAATAAAAAATAAAAATAAAAATCTTCGATCTCCAACCAAAATGCAAGTACATAAAAATAATCATGTTAATTTTGAATATCCTAACTGTAGAGAATGGATCACTTTTAAAAATAATCATGTCATAGATCACTATCGGTATCAAGATCTTGCTTATCTGATGCCAATTTCCTAGGGTAAAGAAATTATAGTGGGGGGGTAAAAGCAAATAGCCATCTTCGCAAAAGCTGAAATATTTAGACGCAGGTAAAGGAAAGAGACGCAAAAATAGAAAATAAAAAAAGAAATTATTGATCGGTATTGATATTGCATTGACAACTAATCCCGCATTATTCTTTTGACGTAGGGTGAGAACCTAGCCTTTTTCATTAACTTATGTTATTGGATATTTCTTTCTTCACTTCCAACGTAAGATAAAGTGTGAAGAAAACTGACAACACCCCATCATCATTAAGTTAAAAGTGAAGAAAAGAAAAAAAAAAAAAAAAAGACATTAATGATGGCAATTGACCCCCACACATCTGATTTTACACTTTTACTATGATGTTTCCTTTGTAATTTATATGCTGAGGCCATTCTACAACTTGCAGTGTGACCAAATCTTCATTTCTCTCAAAGAATCTTTCTGAAAGAGACAACTCAGGCCCTTCCAAGCACATAAACAGCTTCTCAACTCAAAAACTTTATTTCTTGGCTAGCTCGGCGAGTAGCTAGACTCATCTATGCACCAAACGCTGAACATTGGATCATACATGTCGGTTAGTATCTTAAATTAATACGTCAATTTTTAAACACGGATGGGTAGGAAGTTAGGTATGTAATGTAAGAAGATCATATGAACCTAATAATTCAAATTCACAGAGTTTATGTCAAGAATCAGACATGATTTAGCTAGATTTGCATAGGAAAAAAAAAAAGGCAATGCTATTTATGTATCTATACATTCGCCTCAATTATTGTCGATGAAATGCGAAAACTTGCTATGGCGGTCGCTTCATTTGCACTATTAATTCGTCAGGCTTTCGAGGAAAATGTGGTGGTCCACTTAAGATAGTAACAGCACAACATAAGTGCTTTTCGTTGAGTCAGAATGTTTAACAATTTGATGAAAAAAGCAGTTTTTGTAGACAAAACCCGTCAAGTGACTCAATACGAATGCGTGTAGAAACCTAATTACAGTACAGATGCTTACATTTTGCTTTAATGACGTGAGAAGTTGAGATGTGGTCTCTTTGATAAGTCTGTAAGCTGGCGAAGCGTTTTTTAAAAAAACTGATTTTCTTTTTTTTTTTTTCCTGTTTTTTTCGGATACTGAAGTCACTTGACAGGTCAAGTTGCTCGACTACTGGTGAAGTTTTATTGCATATAGATCTCTTTATTTTCTGATTGCTTAATTGTTAACTCGTGACATCTTTTTTTTAATTACAGTAACTTCGTAGTAAGTTGGGTCATTCTATGCATCATTCCTTATATTAATTAGAATTAATTTTATAGGAAGAAGTTGCTACCTCAATATAATTTCTCAATTATGAGATTAAGCTAGCATCAGCCCTTAATCACATGTAATTAGATAGCAATGAGTCAAGAGGCACGCTAAATGCTGTTGTCATAAACTGCTTCGTATCGAAATCAGCATTTGATTTTAATTCAGCACTGCATGGTATGCATATCCAAAGGAGAAACACAAACACAAACGAAGAAAACATAGGGTACGTAAACACATTTAATTTGATAAAATCACAGAAATGATCGGCACATAATTTTCTTGTTCAAGCCGGCCGCATGAAATAATTCAATTTAAAAAGCTAGAAAAAGAATACACGTTGCCATCAGAAATAAAGCATCAGCCCGCCGACTCCTAGCCCCATGACAATAGCAATGAAAGAGGCCTTGTAAACAGGTGGCTGGGATCCTGTGGTTCAAAAGAAAATACTCTTGTGCTTACCGTTTTCAGACGTCAACCGTTAACACCCCAATTCGAAGATTTACTTGAGCCATACTAATATTTTTTTTATGAGTTCCGCTCGGATGCTATGACAACATTGAAGAAATAGTGATAAAATTAAATATCAGGAATGGTTTATTTTGTACTTTTGCTTATGGTATCCCTGAGGAGATAATTACCTAGACCAATCTTTAATATTATCTATGGGCTCTTTTAGCATTGTATAAGAGCCATTCCAATGTAATATAAAATAAAAGTTCTTGGGCGGCTTTAATGTTATCAGAGCTAAGATACTTGAGTCCAAAATCCTATGAGGTCACTTTGTTTCAATTATTTCAATTATTTATCTTTGTGACTTTATTGATCTCTCAAACTCATGCCTATATGGTTTTATTATATCTTAATTTATATGATATTTGTTTATAAATTAATTCAAAAAATTCATCTATAAATGGGCTGTGACAATAGTAACTCATAGACATTGTACCTAATAGCTTGATTATCATTTGATGATTAAATTTTATTGACTTTTGTTAACTTTCTAATTATTTAACAGTATTTAGATTATATGGTGTGATACTTTTAAATTATCGTAGTCAAAATCCTATCATTATTTATGAATCTTTTTAGGATCTACGGCCATCTCAAAATTTTAAAACTAGACTGATATTTCACATGAAATAATAATTTTTTAATAAAAATTATTATTGAGTTCTTACACGTACACCTATTAATAACTTAAATTTTTAGGTTAGAGTAATTTCCTGAATAGTAATAATTTTAAAAAAGAACATTTCAGAAAAAAAAATGAATACAAAAAGCTCTAAGTTAAGAGTATATGTAATTGCTTAATTAATTGGGGGTGAATTCTTGATCAAGCAAAGCGAAAGGCAAATTTGAGAGAATCCAAAATCTGTAGTTGCTTTTTTGCTTTTCTGTCTATAATCTTCTTATTGGGGACATTGAGTAGGAGAGAAACCCCAAAAGGGAACAGTAATGGAAAAAAGCAGAGGCTTGGTCGGTCTTGTAGGGTCAAGCGACAATGGTCTATCTTTTTGGTTTTTTTTATTTAAGCTCCAAAATACACAAAAATGAAAAGAAAAAAAAAAAAAAAAAGAGAAAAGCTGTTTCAGCTTTTTCAAAAGAGCCCCAACCCCAAGAATAGAGTTGTTTCGATCATCGAAGCAATGATTTTTCTTTCACGTGTTATAGTTTTTCTCTTCCTCGCTCAGCTTTAATAACAGTAGGTGTGATAGTCTCGATCACATAATTTTCCTCCTGGTTCAGTGGTATACGATTGAATTCGTGTTCCAATTTTTCAGCAACTGTATGATTAACTTGCAAAATAATGAGCGATAAAATAAAAACAAACAAATTCAGTGACCATTAGTTCACAGTGTGTCAATTCATTTGTTGGAACTCGGACAAATTTAGTACGGACGATTCAAAAAGTAAAAGATTTGCACGCCCAAGTACGGCCATGTGTCTATGCACGAGCCTTTATTGGCTTTATATATTCTTTTTCCTGCACCGCATTCAGCATGCAACAAGCAACAGCTAAAACTGAAATATCTTGAAATTGAAGGAGATGGTGGGTCTCGCCTCCTCCATGAGAACTCACTCTTCATAACACTACTGTTGTAAAGCGACAGCTTGCATGTTGTGCCTTTCTTTAGTTAAATTAAGGTAGATTGAGATTGAACAGCTGTAATTTAATAATATAATATTAAAATATTTATAAAAAAAATAATTGTTGTACTTTAAAAATTAAATTGATTTGATTTTACATTTATATGATAAAAAAATTAATATATTTTTACGAATTTTGTCATAATTATCATTTGAAAGTTATATTTACTACATTCTATTAAGTTTTGGTTTATAATTATAGTTTTTTTTTCAGCAATTATAACTTAAAAGGTATAACACTTTAATACCAAATAGAACTTCCGGTTCCATATGCCTTCATTTTCTTAAGGATATAATCATATTTGAGCCTAATAACATTTCAATCTGCACTATAAATGCGTGGGATGTTGTTAAAGAAAAATCAAATTAATTTTTAGATCACAACAACAAATATTTATTAAATATTTTAATGTGGCAGCTTTTAAGTTCACAGTTCTACAACTAAGAGGGTTTGCCTACCTTACGTTAAACGTAAGGTACGGCCCCCTCACACAACAAAAAAATAGGACCCACTGCTGTGAGAGGGCCCACCACTGTGTGAGAGGACTGTACCTTACGTTAAACGTAAGGTAGCAGCCCCCAACTAAGATGCTAAACAATACTAAGTCATAATGATTAATCCGCCGCCATTCTCGTAAAATAATAGTGCAACATTTTAGAGAAAAACAAACAGATGTCAAAACTTCCGGATTAGTCAACGCATTATATATATGTCAAATTCCAAAATTGCGATTGAATAATAATATTCTTGTTCTATAGCAACCCCAGCAGGGCCAAACATAAAAAACGGCACATTTATCTGCTGTATTATTTACTCAAAAAATTAATATTTAGTTCAAGCACACGATAAAGATTAAAGACGCATTCATTCTCTGTTACAAGCAATTTGACAATGTTCAAAGCATGAAGTTGAATACCCTAAAAGGCGATTTCAAAGCAGTCCAAATTGGCTGCTGTTTGTTTAACAAATCAATTTAAGCCATAATTCCACCAATTTTTACCACTTTTCAAGTTCAAATCTCATCATCTATGCGTCTAACTGCTTTGCTTCCAAGAAGCTTCTCATCGGACAAAAATCGCTATGTACCACTTATCCTTTTACTATTTTTGTCATATTCAAAAAAAAAAATATTAGCACGGAAAAGAGAAGTGAATGAGTTGTTTGCTTGATAATTTATCTTGAAATATAAAAAATATATTTATTAAAAAATACTTAAAAAAGTAACAAAAAGTTCAAGAAAAGTATTATATTATTAATTTTTTTATTTAGACGAAACATATTTTATTTTTAATACTTAAATTATTTTATTTTAATTTATATTTATATGATTTATTTAATTTATAATAGATATGAATAAAAGTGTATTTGAAATATAAGAGTAATATTGTAAAATTATACTGTCTAGAGGATTATCGACTATTATGAAAAAAATAAGAGATAAGTAATATATATTCATTTTAGAGTAATGATACAGGCACAAACTCTTGTACAAACTTATGTGGCATGATAAGATTGGTTGAATGAAAATATAAAATAATGAAAACAAATCATGTGGGGCAAGTGATATTTAATTCAACCAATCTTATCATGCCACATAAGTTTGTATAAAATAAGTTTGTACAAGAGTTTGTGGCTGTATCATTACTCTTAATTTTAATAGAAAAAAACTGACAATCTCGCAATCTTATTTTATCTGCAAATTGTAATAACATCTGGATGATTACATTTTTATTATTCCTGCTTGAATTAAGCATTTATTAGTTCTGCTTCCGTCACATGTTTTAGGATCTAATGATTAACTCATTGTTTGTTTAAAGAGAGAGTGGGGGAAGAGTATAAATGAATATAAGCTATCTTCGATTAGTGATCCGAACTTTGTGAAAATGGTGAAGAGATTAGAGACCTATATATGTTTTTACGCATGGTTTTTTTTATTTTTATTTTTATTTTTTCCCAATTATATATAGTCAATGTCAACAACTGAACCGGTTGGCGCTCGCAAACATCATCATCGGAAAAGAGGACAGAGCCTATATTCTTCTTGCATCCAATTCATAATGGGTTCTATCGAAAAGAAAGTGAGGGAGCCCGTTGGTTTGGTTGGCAGATGCCAAACACAGGGCACAGGGTATAAAAGTGACGGCATAATGGTTTTAGCCGTGGTGGCGCCAGTTGAAAGTTCAAAGGCAGATTATGGCGTGGCTTATTTTGAGAACAAGGAGCGGCAAATCTATTCTGGCGGCCACGAATATAAACGTGATCATATTGCAATGCAAGCCCCCATGGACCTGGACAAATTGCTCTAGTTGTGGATTGAAATTGCTGACCAAGATGAAAGGACCAGGGGGTCGGCAATTTATGAACATTAAACATGATGTCTCATTGTTAACTTACTCTCATGTATCTAAATATTAATTTACAAAAAATAAGTTCATACACAAACAGCACCACTCTTATATACAAATTAAACAAGGCCACCTACGGTACAGTACAGCGCTCAAACTCAAAACCATACTTAAAAAAAAAAAAAAAAAAAAAAACAAAACCAAAGGAAACAAAACAAAATTATTAGCAGCCCTACTAATGACTAATGCCATGTTTCTTCTGGATTATTAAAAAACAGGAAACAGAATGCAAATAGATAACTGTCATCAGCTTAAGTAGCTTAATAAGGCAAAGGAATTCTTCGTTGATTGCATGAGCTAGCCAGCAAGCAAGCAAACCCAAACAGCCTCCCCATTCCTCACTGTTAAGCCAAGGAAGACAAGATTAGGAGGAGCACACCTCAGTGTTGGCTGTAATTGCCTCGGGGTGGTAATGCAGCATTTCCTTCAACATCATTTCCCTTATCATCTCTTCCCCTGATTCCTCATCCATATCAAGATCAATAGGCACCTGAGCTGGAGGGTTAGAGCTAGGATCATACAGTGGGGACATGTAAGGGTGTTGGAGTGCTTCAGTAACACTAATCCTCTTTGTAGGGTCAAAAACAAGCATCTTTTGCAGCAGATCAATAGCTAAAGGATGTGCATTCGGGTAAAGACGGGAAAAGGGAGTCCCAGGTGTATACGGAAGCGATTTAATGTATTTCCTCGCCTTTGGGTTGTCAATAAACTCAAGATCCTCCTCCCTTCGGCTGCCAAGGATGTTGATGATAAGTTTAAGTTGGTTAAGACACTCTGTTCCGGGGAAGATAGGTTTGCGACCAAGTAGCTCAGCAAAGATGCATCCAACAGACCAGACATCAATGGATGTCCCATAGTTGTCACAGCATAGGAGAAGCTCTGGAGCCCGGTACCAGCGAGTGACAACATACTCTGTCATAAACTGATTCTTGCCATTGCTAGTGCGTGCCAACCCAAAATCACATATCTTTAGGTCACAGTTTGCATTGACGAGAAGATTCCCAGGCTTCAAGTCACGGTGGAGAATGTTTGCTGAATGAAGATACTTCAGACCTCGAAGCAACTGCACCAGAAATCATGAATTAGATCAGGCAATAAGGCCTTCAGAGCAGAATTTTTTCAGAATCTGAAAGCCCAAAAGATTTACACAAGCAGTTGTATGTAGAACTGCAAAGTTAGCATATGAAGCTGCCAAGATGGTAAGATTCCTTAAGATGAAAGTTTATGAATATAATTGAGGTTCAAGACTATGTTGCCACAACAAAGGAATATACTTATTTCAATGCTTCATTTGAAAGCTAAGTAGAGGAAAAGATAATAAATCTCAATCTCTATGAAACATATAACAAACTCAGTATGAACAAATTGTCAAATACAAGAGAATTCAGAGGACCGTGTCCTAAGAAAATTTTCCAAGGTGGCCGTTTAAAAGATGTACTCCCTAATTTTTGGACAATAATCAACTCTTTTAAGATCAGCAGATTGTTAAACAATAGTTTAGCTAAAAGTGATAATGTATACAGAACATTCCACAGGGACCATATCTATTTCAAAACTTGTCATGGATTTAGAACCTCTTATCAAGTCCCCACAGTCTCTTTCAGAAGTGATTAGTGGAACTGATCACCCTTGTCTACTCATATGGTGCTAAGAATTAGATATAAGTAGGGCAGATTGGATGAGGTTTTGAGATAGGGAGTTATAACTGATTCTAGCCTTGTATTGGAGTGATTGGGTATACTTTTGTATAGCAAAAATAGTCCTAGATTCTATTTTCTTAGCGGACAGCTGGTCCTCTATCTGTTTTAAATCTTCTTCATTAATACATTTTTTAGTGTCTTATCAGGGGGGAAAAAAAATGAAATGAATACAAGTAGCGCAGAATAACTGAATTCTATGACTGAAAACAAAATTCCTGGATCCCAAAGAAACCCTCAAGGTCAATAGAAAAAGGAAAGCCTATTCTACTTCACACCAATTCAAAGGTTTTCTAACAAAAGTGCAACTGGTTGACGTATTACTGACACCTAAGATGATGTCAATACCGCCATACTCCAAGAAAACCACATCATAGAGTAGGCATCCATCTAGGTTGTGAAATTCTATTCCCGAGTCTGATCAATGAGCTAATTGTTTCTTTCTGGTGAGCTGCAAGAAAACAGGATGAAGACCTGTCCAGTTAATGTAAGAACTTCGCATTGCAGCCCAAGTTATCCATGTAACTAGTCGGCAGTAGTCAATTTCACAATCTCCAAAACCATGTAATAATTCTACACTTCTTTAGGCAGATGCATAGAACTATACTTCAATCAATTGCAGCACTACAGAAACTATCTAATCACTACCTTCGCAAAATTAACTCTAAAAACCCCAATAGGAAAATATCAAGAACAATGTCAATTCACCTGGAAGAGAAAGTATTGGCAGTGATCATTTGTGAGAGCCTGAGAAGACTTAATAATTTGATGCAGATCGGTATCCATGAGTTCATAAACCAGATAGACATCCTTGAAGTTTCTCCTATGACTAGGCATCATTACGTCTTTCAATGCGATCACATTTTCATGTTGAAGATGCCGAAGAAGCTTCAGTTCTCGCAAAGTTCTCAGAGCGTCAACACGGTTCTCAAATGCATTGTTTATCTTTTTTATTGCAACTTTCTCATTGGTTTCCCTGTTCACAGAAGAGCACACAACACCATATGCCCCTCGACCAATAGGTTTGATGGGCACATATTTTGTATCAATCTCAAACAAGGTTTGCCACATGGAATAATAATGTTTCCCTGGGGACCTGATCCCATTAGGAGGCTCCACTGGAGTTGCCATTTCCTGCAGATCATTGAACAAGATAAAATAGAAGAGTTTAGCCGTGAGCAAGGACTAAAACTTTATTAGTTTAAGACATTTAATAACTTCTAGTCGGATTCATAATGCATAAACTAGCAACAGAATTTCATTCTCTAAACGACCCAAGGTATTCATTAAGATATAAATCTACGATAGATTTGGCGCCATCCCATCAAAATTTCACTGGAAAAATGAAGTTTATTATGGATAAAACATGATAATTTCAGCATATTGCCTTCATCGGTTTTCCTTGAATTCAGTAATTGGAGCGAGAAAAAATAAATCCCCCAGAATGGGTGTCAGCTAGTTATTAAATGATGTAGAGTAAACTACTTTACACCATTTTCCTCTCTGAATTACGAAGTTTTAAACGGCTGACCCAGAAAAGTATGCACAAAACAGTAGATTTGAATAAAATAAAATCAAGCACAAGAATAAAAGAAGTACCATAAGAAAATTTGAATAGTAAAAACAAAATTGTAAAAGCGATTTGATTTAGTACCACGTTGTAGGAGTTGTACTAATCTTTGGAGAAGAAAAAGGTCACCTTCTTCAAGCTAAAAAAGTTCCCTTTATTGAAGGTGACGTCTCCAATGATCTCTTTCAAACAATATGAAAGCTAATTTTATACTTTCCTTCTGATCTTCCGGTGACGTGAAATCACCTGAGACAATTCTCTAAGCTACATCTGAATCCATCAAAATCCTTCTCGAATCCAACCAATTTGCTCGTTAATTGGCGCCAAATTGCTCTGTGACTGAGCTTAGCATTCGATCAGGTGAACGAATTTGTTTGAAATTTTTATATATTTTTTGTCAACGATGGGTTCGACGGGATTTCGATGTCGCTTGGATCAAGATTCGTTATCCAGTTGCCATCAATCGGACAAAACTTATAATTTAACTTATAAATGTTGATTTCTTTTTTTTTTTTTAATGGGTTTGGGCAGAATGCATCACGCGCTCCGGGATTTGCTCTTGTAACGACAGCTATTGGATACTTTTTTATCTCGATCAAAAATCATAATGGGTCCCACTTTTATCAAACCAATGACATATCATTTGGCGGATAATTACTGAGGTGAAACGACTGCGTTTGCCTCGACTTTTGTGTTTCTGGTGGCCCTGAAGAAATATCTGCTTTCGCATCCGGTACAAATGCAGTAAGCAGGATATTCTTCGCCGGTTGACATCGGGCCGAAACTACGTCGTTTACCTAATTTGGTTGGGCCATCGACATCCTCATTTGAGTCAATAAATCATCAATCCACTCGAATTTAATTTGACTAACGGAAAGCATGAATTCCACGATCTCATTTGCAATTATATTGCGAACTAGTGGCCGTAGAGTAATATTATAGTTTTTAAAATAATTATTTTTTGAATTAATTAAATATTTAATAAAATTTATTTTTAAAAATATTATGAGTTTTAAAAATATTCATATACATTTTAAAAAATTTATTATTAAATTGTTATAAGAATATAAATAACTTAATTGGATATAATATTAAATAAAACTTAATTATATATTTATAAACATGTATATAAATTCATTTTTTGACCATGTGTATATAATAATTGATAACTAAAATACATATTTATATTACTAATTTCATTTTGTTATCTCAATATAATTGACAATAATAATAATAATCTCTTTAAATTTATTAATTTTATTCCCTAATTATTAAGAATAATTTTGAATTTTTATAATATACATAAGTATATATATATATATATAATTATATTAAATATAAAACTTATTTTTAAATCAAAATTTTGAAAAGTTACTCGTTCTTACTTTTCAAAACCTTTACTTTCACTTCAAATTAATTGGATTATTCATGTTTTAAACACTTCTAGTACCCCTTTATTATTCTTTTATAACTCTTTTTTTAAATTATACTCTATTTAATACCAAAAGTATTCTATCTAAATTGACATAGTTTTAATTTGATTCCTTAATTTTAATAAGTTTTCTCATTCTTATTTATTATTCTTTTTTTTTTTACCGTCTGCTTACCTCAACTTCCACGTAAATAGTTTTATGAATGATAATTGTTTAAAATTATTATGAAAAGAGTTTGTAACAAAATGAAAAAAGAAAAAAAATGGAAGTGAGAGTAAATCTAAATGTGGATTATATTTGAGCATGTCTTTGAAAGTAAGTTTTATGAAAGAGGATTTATAAGTATATTGAATGGATGTTAGATGCACCACTCTTTAAAGAGTTCATGAATGTTATACCGGGTGTGGATAATTCTACTCCACTATTTTTATCCACTTCCATAAAAAAATTATAATAAATTCAGATTATTTTATAAAATTACAAATTATTAACAAGTTTGAAGAATTAATTAATTTAATCATTCTTATAATATTTTTTTCCTGACTTAGTCTTCATCAATTTTTAACTATTTAAAATTGCTTCAAGATAATTTTAATTTGACTATTTCATCCCTATAGTCTAAATAACCAAATTACCCTAAGAAAAATATATATTGTGTAACTAGTTGTTTAAGCATTTAGTTTTATACTTTATAATCTAATATGTTTTATATGAAATTTAATAATTTTCAATTCTCCATGTGTTAATTATATCTTGTTAGTTCAATGAAATATTAATAATCATAATAATAAATTGATGCTTACACATCATTAAAATATAAAAAAAATGTATAAAAAATTATTAAAGTTGAAATAAATTTTTAGATATTTTAGTATTTTTATCTTACAAGGATAAAATAGTCATACTAATTCATGTTAGAGCAACTTTATTGATCAAATATAATGAACCAAAATAGTCTCAAAACGAGTAAATGAATATCAAATAAGTTACTACTTATACATCTTTAAAATAGTCATATTACTTTATGTTAAAGCAACCTTATTGATCAAATATAATAAAAAATCCAAAAGAAATTATATGAATTTAATTGATTAATTTTTAAAATTTCTTCTTAATTTGAATTTTTAAAAAATCATGTGAACTTATTGTAAATTTTTTTTTGAAAATGGGGTGCGTTCACAAAATTTGTGGGGTGGAGATATATTATACCAATTTGATGACTCTGAGGCCCATAATATTTTTCTTTTTTACATAAAAGGCCCTTGAATTACAGTAATTGAGTTGAAATAATTAAAAAAAAAAAACCATCTCATCGACTGCTCGTTTAGATAGAATTAGCAAGTTCTCGTCTCTCCAGTCCCTACAAAGGAGCCCAAGCCCAAAGCCATCAACAACGTGAGGTTCAGAAAGACAAACTTCCCTTGCTCCCTCCTCAAAATAAATAAATAAATAAATAAATAAATAAAACACATATATATAGTCTAGATTTTAACCAAAAAAATTTTCTAATAAGGATTAATATTCCCACAATTTTAATAAAGTGCCAGCACCCTCATCAAATAATGAGTCAAAATTTAATGTATATATAAAATTTCTATTTGCCTCTCTTATTATCATTGCATGTTATTGGAATAGAAAGAGCAATGAAGTGATTCACTTTGGTGAATTAAGTTAATCCAGAGATAAAAAGTTGATTCTATTGAATTTTTAATAGAATCGATCTTAAATGAACCAATTAAATGTGTCTCAATAACTCATAGTCTTATGTCTTACTATTTTGTAATGCAAACACATCGAATGGCGCTGATTTTGATCCTAAAATAAGCATAGATTGCCGATGGGTTCTGGGTACGTAGTTTCAATTTTAAAATGATTGATATGCATTGTCTATAGCTGGCTTCCTTAGTGTATGATATTCAATCCCTTCACAGTTCACAATGACCGAGCGTTTGTGTTACTCGACTTGCTACTCATGGAAATAGGATAGATGTGAAGGAAGTAATTGCAACTTTAAAGCCACTTTTATTTTTTGAATTATATGCATCTAGCAAAGCAACTTGTATCTGCTCGTGAGTACTGAGAAAACTATTATGTTAACTTTTATTAAAACTAAAAGCACTTGTTTCATTGACTCCATCATTGCAGATAGCTAGCTGTACAGAGAGAAATGCATATAAATTGTTTTATATGTGAGTTTTATGATTTTGTTTTTCAATAAACGAGTCCTTGAATCATGTGAGTCAAAGACTGATCGAGCTGGACCAGGGTTCCTCTCATAACCTTGAACACTTAGATTTAATTAATTCCCTGTCATCTTGGGCTCCAACAAGAACAAGAGAGACCACAAGTGTAATATAACTTGGAAATAAAACAGCCTATTATGTGGTCTTCTTAGAGTTTCAACTTGAGTTTTAATTGATGTGTCATATAGTTATTCGATAACAGAACATTAATTCTATTAATTATGAAATTTTATATTGAACAAATGAATAACACGAAATAATTGGGACTCAACTATTATAATCTCTAACATTATTATTAGTAAAATATGTGCTAAAAAATCTGACTCATTTTTCATTCATCAGTTTTTTTTTTTTTTCTGAAATCAAGTAAAAGTTGATAAAATCTTTAATTGGGCAAAATCTAAATCTTTTTTTTTTACTCCTTACTTACCTAATTAAAATAAAGTTACTGAAAAACCATTCAACTAAACCTCAAATATTTATCTTGTGTAGTCCTACTCAAGTAGTGGAGTCATTTATATTTGTAAGATCTGGGATCAATGTGGTATAGTAAAACCTCTCTATTGTCTTATTGTTGGAGCTAACTAATTTTTTACTATAAAGAGGCTATAACCTAATAGGAGTTTAGTTAAAAAAAATTATTATTTTGACTTAGTTATCCTTAGTATAAGTAATATAGAGGTAAATATATTACAATTAATGAATAGCGTATATCAATCTCATGAAGTTCTAAATATACTTAAGAAGTTATAAATATTTTGGTTTCCAAAAGAATGTGTTTATACTAATAAGTTATTATGTACTTGCAAGTTAAAAAATGCGGTAATAACTTTAAATAATAAATTATTATCACAAACAATTTTTAAAAAATATTTTATTTCGTATTAAACTTTTAATATGAAATATATATTTTTGTAGTATACAATAATTATTATAATGTAGAAGTAAGTCACTTAAAAAAATTAATTTATTACCATGTAGAATTTATTGTTATTTTATAACTTACTAAAAATGGGGATCATAATTTTATGTTTGAAAAATGGCTTGTCAGTGGGGTTGTGGCATTAAGTATCTACCCTTTGATGACGATGGTGATAGATTGATAATCATGATAATAAAAAATTTGACGAATGAGTGGGGAAAGTCGCATCCGAAATGGAGTTAGCAGCACTGTGGGCTGTGGCAAAATGGGAGATGACATCACCAACCTAAACTGAAAATGTGATTTGGGCAAAGTTTAGAATTTATATGAAATTGATTGTTCTAATGCCCTTGGGGATTAACAGCGCATATATTTATGTAAACATAAGATGGTTTTTACAAGAACTCGATTCCTGAGATTAAAAGAACGCAATCTTTCGGCGTTATCCTTACAATAGGATTAATTATTTGATTTAGAAAGTAGATTCTAGAAATGTTCTATTTAATTATTTGATTTATTGATATTACACTTGAGAATTAGATACTGGTTCCCTTCTTATTTTGTCGAAGTATTTTTTCAACTTCTGAATATAATATGTGCCTATTTGGTATGATTTATTTAAGAGTTATAAGTGTTTATTTAATCATATAAGCACTTTTTTTAAAATTTTTATGGTGTTTAGTTATTTTTTTAGTTGAGTTTTTTTAACTTAAATAAGCTAATTTATCTCTACTAGAAAAAAGTCCAAAATTTGAGTTTTTGGGAGTAGAGGTTATAGAGCTTTTCTAAAAATAGATAATATAAAAAATATCACACAGTTTAATGGTTCAAAAGTATTTTTTTTATTGACAACCAAACACCTAATGACTTTTTGTCCAAAAACTTTATTAATATAAACTCTATTGCTATAAGCTCTACTGTTATAAACTCTATTTAATAAGCTGTACCAAACGGAGCCTAAGTGTTTGGTGCTTCATTTTGACCACTTGGGTAGACAATAGGAATCATAATTAATCATTTCCATCAACTAAATTTGTTGAAACTGGAAACGAATTAAAGTTTTTGATCCAATAAGTAGCATATAAAGCTAAAGCATTTTGATGCTTTTGATTAGTTATTCAACTATGGAAGGCATAATTGGGATTTAGGATGGAGGGATGGAATTTCCTTCAATTAGGAGCAGTGACACTGAGGCGGTGGTGTTTGGAGACCACGTGTCTCGGAAGCACTTTTTTATCTTGGGGTTCGGCTTCTTAAGCACCTTTTTCCTGAAATGACCCAACCCCGAAATATTCACCCTCAGCTGGGGAATAGTTAGGGCTTTCGTAGACTATATTCGTTACCTAACAGTTATACTGTATCTAAGTTCATTGCATATTTTTACAACTAAGAAATCATAGATTACTGCTTCTCAAAAAATAAATAAATAAATAAATAAATTCCAAGAGACACAGAAACCGAAAAGATGAACAATTGCTTTCTTCTACCCAGAATTTGGCCATCTCCTTTGGCTTCAAGATTGACAGTTGCTTTAATTGCTACGGAAAAGCAATTAAAGCAAGACAAATGGACAACAAATCTTACACGATTAAGAAAGATTTTTTCCCCCCCTTTTGCCGCAGCAAGAGCACGGAGATAAGGGAGAAACAGCACATGAGATGTATCATAAAGCCACTCTGGCATTTGATGATGTAGTTCCCCAACCTCCAAACAGGGAAAACAGGCCCAGCCTGGTCTTTCTAATCCCATATAAGTTCACCCCCTTATTGCACCTTTTTTACGGCAGACAGACTGTTCTTTTGGTAAATTCAGCGAAATTTGTTTTTTTAGCACCCAATTTACAAAAGAGTTGCATTTCAAGTTGAATATGAGCAGTATGCAAAACCCTAGAAATATATCCATGTCTATATCATGGGATCACATTCAGGATATGCTGGAAGATTTATATCTGCGCATGTTCTTGTTTTTTCATATTTAATGGAAACGTTGCTTTCAGCCACTAAGAGGGGCTTGCCGCAGAAAATCGGTACATTGCCTTTTGGAGTTACGCATATGATACAATGCCTACCAGGCCACACCCAGTTAATATATGTACAGTGTTGAACTCCACTGGACCACTGCATTTGCATTCATATATAATATACCCGTATGTCTTTTTCTTAGTCACGTACATGTAAGTAAAGAAGGAACCACCATGCCCACCCAATTTAATTACTAAAGGCTACTGAGAATTCACAAATTTTATAATTTATATCATATTCTTTGGGTAGATGCCTTGCAGACGTGCCCATGCCGGTTACTAAGATATTGTCGCTCCCACGTGTGTTTTATAAATATGTTTCGCTTGTATGGTTACATATTAGTTAAGATGCGTTTGAAATTGAGGTTAGACAGTTATACTTTGAAAGTTATAGTACTAAAGTATTTGTTGAACACTAACTGCTGTAATTTAAAAATTATGTTGATATAATTTTTTACTTGTTTAATAAAAAATATATTATATATTTAATAATTTTATCAAAATTATTATTTAAAATTTATATTTACGACATATTATTAATTTTTATTTTATAGCTATATTTTTTTTATAGCAGCTATACTTTTTAAGTTACAGCACTTCAATATCAACTTTAATGTTAACTGAAAGTGAAATTTTGATAGATTAATGTGTAGAGTTACCTGGTAAAAGTTTGTTAGATTAAATTTTGACTTAAATATATGTATGTATGCAGCTAATGATAGATATTAAAGATGAAAAAAAGATATATTTAAGAGCATCGAATTGTATAAACTAATTACTTAAAATTTTATGTCAGAATTTTAAATTCTTTATTTTGAAAATGTGAAATTTAAGTTAAAATAATCTATATATATACGCATACGGGTCGACATGAGAAATATACAGCAGATTGACCCCATTAAATTGTTTCTCTTGTCTACAAATAATCCCTGGACTCTCTTCAGTCTTCAATTGTCCTTCAGTCATGAAGTCTATCTCCCTTAATTTTTGACTCTCCATCTTTTCTCATTTTCTTTTATGAGCATCGATTATATCCGCCATCTGCTTTGAACAAGAACAAAGAATTCAAGGAGAAAGAAGCTAGGTAGCAAGTATGTTAAAATCTCATGATCACAATCAAGAACTCCCAGATTGTTGTTACTATCCAAACCAACCAATCTTAATCTCCCCAAGCACTCCAACTCCAAACCATTCACTGTATCTCTCCAATCTTGACGATCAGAAGTTCCTTAGATTCTCCATTAAATATCTTTACCTTTACAAGAAATCCATAAGCTTAGATTTTTTGAAATACTCACTGTCTAAAGTTCTCGTGGAATACTACCCATTAGCTGGTAGGCTAAGAACAAGTTCAGAAGATGATTTTAAGCTTCAAGTTGATTGTAATGGTGGAGGTGCTGTTTTTGCAGCCGCTTTCATGGATATCTCCTCTGAAGACTTTCTTCAACTTTCCAGGAAACCAAACAGGTCTTGGAGGAAACTCTTGTATAGAGTTGAAGCTCACAGCTTCTTGCAAGTTCCTCCACTTGTAGTTCAGGTCAGATAATTAATTTCACTTTTTTTTTTTTTTGGTGACTTTGCTTGCATTCTTTTAAAAAACTGCAGCTACAAATTGATAGTATTAATTACGTGATTAATTAAAAATCCTTTCAACTATTTGAGGTTACAAGTTGTAAAATCATAAACCATACATATTATATATATATATATATATTAGTCCCATGTTCTTTAATCTGATCTTTCTGTTTCCGGTGAGTGTGATGTTACGGAAGCAGCGAAACAAAAAGCAACGACGCCGTTTTCTTTCTGTATTAATTTCGTTCCAATATTTTCATATGAATTTCCTTTCTCAGATAATGACTCAAAAGAAAGTGGGTGACCCTACCTATTTTATATATATATATATATATATATTTTATTGGTTACTACTCCTTGCTATTTCGTTTCTTTCATTCACAGGGCTCTGGTTCCTGTTTTCTAATGGCAATATTAGCCTTGCTTACAATTGCAATTGCAGGTGACAAATCTCCGTTGCGGAGGAATGATTCTCTGCACTGCGATCAATCACTGTCTATGCGACGGCATCGGCACTTCGCAGTTTTTGCATGCTTGGGCCCACGTGACCACCAAGCCCAATCTTGATCTGCCAATCTCACCCTTCCACACTCGTCACGTGTTGAAACCCCGAAATCCACCGCAAGTGAATTTTACGCATCATGGATACACCAAAACTACCCAAAATGAAACGGCGCAGGTGGAGGTGGAGATAAACCAATACTTGCAAGCTCAGCCGTTGGTTCCAGCATCCTTAACGTTCACTCCGTCCCAGATTCTTCATCTCAAGAGAAAATGCGTACCGTCACTAAAATGCACCACATTTGAAGCACTGGCATCTCACACGTGGCGCTCCTGGGTACGATCACTGGACTTGTTACCCGATTCTCTAAACGTGAAGCTTCTCTTTTCTGTCAATGTGAGGAAAAAATTAAACCCTGAAATGCCAGAAGGGTATTATGGGAATGGATTTGTGCTAGCGTGTGCGCAAACCAGCGTTAACGACTTGGTTAACTCCAACTTGTATCATACAATAAAGTTAGTGCAGCAAGCGAAAGCAAGTTTGACTGAGGATTATGTCAGGTCAATGGTTGATTTACTGGAGGATAAAAGTTACAAAACCGACCTTTCTTCGAGTTTGGTTATTTCCCAATGGTCAAAACTGGGACTAGAGGATTTGGATTTTGGAGAAGGGAAGCCAATGCATATGGGTCCAGTAACAAGTGATATTTACTGCTTGTTTTTACCAGTCACCAGTGATTTAAACTCTACCAGAGTGCTTGTCTCAATGCCGGAGGGTGTCGTGGAAAAGTTTGAGTATTACATGACGGAATTTTTGGATAGGGATCAACAGAATACCAACAATGAAAATTAAGCTGAAAGCCTTTTTATTTTTATTTCTCTCTCTTTTCTTTTCTTTCTTTCTTTCTTTTTTTAGTGACCATTCCCACGTAATAATAACAAGGAGAAAACTCAATGTAATTTTGAGTTTATAAAGGTGAAATATTATTATGTCTATGTACTTGACAAGCGTTCAGAAATCATGATATTCTACTGCTTTATTTTACTTTGCAATGTATGATGAAATATTAATTGATTCATTGCCACCATAACTTTGGCATAAATTAGTCTACATAAATATTTATATGTACATATATATGACTGATAGCTAGCTTTCTAAAATCTTCTTATAATCCGGAATCATTTTTCCTTAGATTCCATTTGTCTCTACCTTTTTAATTAGTGTCTCTCTTTATTTCACCTACCATTTTCTTCTCATATATGCCCTTAAATTTGATCGCCAGCTCGATTACATTAACCTGTTGAAGCAAGCAGTTAAAGATCGCTTTCTAGCATTTTCTTTGTAGCAATCAAACTTTATGTATTGTCAATTATACACGTCACATAAGTTGAAACTTTAACCAGCTCTGAGACCTGAAAGGTAAGGAACGATATCATGTATATATAGATTTATCGAAAGCTAGGGCCATTGGTCATAATTATATAGAAGGTAAAAATTTCAGTTTAATATTAATTTGAGGGTGGATATAGTTAAAAATAATTTTTTAACTTCCTGCTAAACTCCGTTGGTTAGCCAAATAAACTTATTTGAAAATTACTCGACCAAGACAGATTAATTATTTTAATTCTTTAACGAATATTATAAACTTTAGGTTCAAAGTATTAGAAAATTGTGTTTATTCTCAATAACCTAATTGCATATATATTAATTTTAGACACTATATATAACATGACAGTTGCATATCTTTGAAAGATGCTAAAAATATATAGGATCGGTATTAGGTATATCGTTTGGAATAAGAATCATAGCTATTCATTTCTCACCTTTTGCCTTTATTCCAAACCGAAAAGAAATAGTTGTCTTCGTGCATGAATTCAAAGGGCGGTGTAACTTGTAGATGATGGAATTTCGCAGCCATGACTCATTGCGTGCTTTTTTTTTCTTATAAGAATCCTCTCATGATCTAATTAATAATATCTAAGTTTCGAAGGATCTTTTATACATATGTACTTTTATTTATATATGATTAAAATTTATTTAATTATTTGTTCTTATTTATTACCGACTATCATACAAGTTAATTTGTTTACTTAGATAAGAGACAAGAATCTGACACTTTTTTTTTTCTCCTTAGGAATACTGGAAATCGACAAAGTATATATCCGAATGTCAATGGACTCAATGTAATAGCATAAATTTTCAAAATTATGTTTTAGATTTAATGCAGTAGATATGAGTTCGTCACAAGAAGAATTAAAGTTGACAATTATATACAATATATTTGTTCTTAATTAGTGGTGCTTATCACAACGAGAATACTTTCTGATAATCATATATTAGTTATTATACCAAAAAGTTTGCTTCTTATCTCTTGCCTCTATTTAATATAATATGGCCATAAATATGAAACGAAGTCCAACCAAATGCAAGGGCCAGTTATGTTCTCTCCTTTGTTTATGGTTTTTGCCATCCGAATGGTGATTAGAATTTTAGTTTAGTGGTAATTATCACGCATGTGTAAACAAGTACAGATCTTTTGTGATCTATTGTCAAGTAAATGATGATGAATGTGATCCGATCTTGGATTTGAGGACTAAATAGTGACAGCTACAACACCGCGTGTGTGTGTGTGTAAGAAAATTTTATTAGAGACATGCTCAGTCTGTCTAATGGTGCTTTATCATTTCGCAGGGTAGTGGAATCTGCTACAGGCCTTATTAATCTTATAGCTAACTTGACAAAGGGGGGAGCATATAATACAACATAGCATTAAGGTGTTGTTTGGTATGAAAGTTGAGTAGGTGTAACTTTTAATTAAGTTTCGACATTAAAGTATTTGATAAACGCTAATTATCATATATTCTTGAAAGTAAAAATAATTTAACCCACAATTTGTGTAATGAAAAATTTATAATATCTTTACTAATTTTTTTTAAAAATTATTATTTAAACATCATATTTATTAAATACTATTAATTTCTGAAATTTTTTCCTAATAGTAACTATATATCTTTTAAGTTAGAAAACTTAATAATAAATAGGATCTAATTCCAATAAGTTGAAATATGCTTTAAGATGGGATAAAATAATTGCACGTTTTCACGAGCACTTGCAGTAATTCTAGGATATTGATGACATGTGTCAACAAGACTTGTTTGACAGCAGAAGAAGTAGGCCACTTGATTTGAGCGTATCAGAGGACTACACTTTGTTCGTTCTGCCTATCCTTAGTACGTTATTAAAAATAATGTGTAGGCAGGCAGGCCGGCGGTTAAGATTACTATTTTAATCTAAAAGCAGTTGAAATTCTGCAAATAAATTATTATTTTAGTTTACAAAAGCTAACATTGAGACAAAGGACTTTACTTGCTGCTCAAGTTCGTGTTTCCAGTTATAATAAAATTAAAGAACCTTTTTTTCACAAAGTTCCCGTCTGGGAGAGTATAATCAAACTTATCTACTAAACTAATGGGCAGTCGGCATTGTATTAATTTACAGAAAGATGTGGACTTATAACACAAAATCATAAAAAAAAATTCCGCCTTCAGCATGCATTAACCGAAACAGAATCTTAGACAATATTTCATTCACATAGTCTACAGAACAATTAATGCCCTATCGATTATGGAAGGCAGGCAGGCAATAACAGTTTATTTTTTTACATATTACAATGTCTTATTGCACACTAGGCCCCAACTGGATCACTTTTATAGACCCGCATGAGAGATTGACTCATCTGAATAAATAATTCTTTAAAAAGAAAGGAAAAAAAAAAAAAAAAGGAAAAGAAAGAAAGAAAGAAAACTAAAGATTCCAAACGTAACGTTTGTGCTTTGGTGTTGGTCCACATTTTCGCCCACGAGTACTACTCACATACTCATTTATTCTCTGAGCGTGCTTTTAAACCAGTTCTTTAATTAGTGTAACCCTACATATAACATGAGAACGAGAATAAACTGTCTCTCCCACTTGATTCTATTGACTTTTGGAGGGATTTTGCCATTGACTCGGCTCAAGGTGAAAGTTAATTTCACACGGATTGGAATATCCTTTTGAAAGAATTAATTCATCTGAGCGGTAGGTACTTGTTGCTTGTCTGGTGAGGTGAGATTGGTAAATTCAATTATTATAATTAACACGTACTATAAATATAAATAATTTCGGGGGCCCTGCGTTGGTCAAGGATTAATTTTGGGAAGGTGAGATAATGTTTCCCGTGAGCGAAGAAGTCATTTTCCTTTCGCTGATGGAATGGAACAAAGGAACTGCTCATTGCACCGAACGTGTATCAACTATGGTCAATTCTTGAGACATTAAATCAAAATCATGCCCATCTGATTTTCTCTGTCGTCCTAAAAGTGACAAACCCTCATCTTTTCTTCTCATTTTCTTTTTTTTTTTTTATCATCTATTGCGCCATCTCTGTCTGGGACTAAAACTCTAAAAGCGTTTCGGCAACTACAACTGTAACAGGTCCCTTTTTTTTTGACAAAGTTTTGATATGTTGTGTGACGTGTTTCGAGTAGGCGTAATTTCCGAGTTTTGTATGCCTTTTCTGGCCTTCATTAGGTTAGAAGATAAGAAATGGTTGTATTTGTGACTCCACAAGATTATTCATTCTACACTTGTGCTGTGTGCTCTCCATTGATTTTTTTTAAACAACTCTCTTATTTAATAAACATTCTATCAGAGAAGATAAATGATAGAACAATTAATCAACTCTTTCTGCAAACCTACGTAACACAATAATATTAGTTTAATTAAAAATGTACAACTTAATTTGTCTTTGTTATTTTGTGTTCTTCATTCAATCAGTACTATTGTGTTAAAATTGTGACTCCAACGTTTACTCATTTGAGAAACCAGCCAACTACTCATAGAGTCACAGTTAGGATTGATGGGTAAAACGACAAATGTCAACTTAATATAGTCAACAATAAATCAAGACTTCTGTTATCTTTAAATCCTAATATAGGATTAGGATCGATAAACTCTCAAAAACTACTCACGGTTTAATTAATTTATTATAGGTCATAGTATAACTTAATTAAGACTAGTTTAAGCCTAATATTGTTTGCAACTTTTTAAAAAAAAAAAAAAAATAGTTGAGCTTTTAACACTCCTCTAAATTTTTTATAATACTCTTTTTAATTTTTTTTAGAATACCGTATTTTATTTATTTAAAAATAAAAACATATATGATACTTTAATTTTTTTTTTTGAAGAAACCAAGGATATCAATTAATAAAAGAATTTAAATCTAACCGAAAAATCCTAATATCCTAACAGATGTCCAAAAGCAAAAGAAAAGAAAAGAAAAGAAAAGAAGAAACATAATCCCATCAAGAAAATGAGATTGACAGATGGCAACTAATGTTGGGGCTTTTTTCAGCTAACTCCTTCCTCAACCTCTAGACTTTCCCAGAATCACCAACCTTGTAAAACTACAACACAGCCACTTCGCCTTCTTTTTCAGCTTGATCTTCTTGGGCTTGGTGTATGTCTTCTCTTTCTCTTCTTGGCCCCCCACAAAGCCGAAGCACCAAGTGCAGTGTCGACTACTTCTGGTTGTTGTAGTCGACCAATGTTCATAAGGTATTAAAGTTTAATTTTTTCTATTTCTTTTTAGGAGATGTGATTAGGGTTTTCGTATGTGGGATTTATTTTATCTTTGTATGGAGTGATTTATTTGATCTTTTGCGTTAAACGAAGGTTTTTTTTTTTAATTCACAGAAATGATAATTTTACTTCTATGACGACAGTAAAATTTTAATTTGTATTACGACAAAAGTAAAAAATATGAAGAGAATATTAATTTTAGGTGGAGTGTTAAAAAAAATTATTTTAAAAAAATTAAATAAAAAAAAACAAAGTGGTTGGGATAATTGCTCATATAAAAATGGTTTTATAAGAGTTTTGATAGGTGATTAGGTTATTCGTACAATACGATAGCAAGATCTATTCGTACCGAGGCTTCTCTTGGCACACCATATCAATGCAAGCTGTGTTGGTTTAAAAGTTGGGCCCATAATGACTCATTTCTAGCGGGGTTTTCACTTTTCAGAGTCTATTGGAAGCCTGATTCAACTAATAACCTGAAGGCTCATTCGCTATTGTTTTCGAATTGTTGTTTTTATGAAATAAAAATAAAATAAAAATTATTTAAAATAATTTTTTTTTTAAATTTAAAGATATGTCTGGTATTTTTTTAAAAAAAATTTCTGATGGAAAATAAAACACCTTGAATAGAAATATTTTAAAAAATTATTATTAAAAATAATTTCAATAACAAATATTATTTAATATTTAATTATTTTTATTTAATTAGTATGATTTTTTATTTTTAAGAATAAATTGCACAATATTGTTAATTTTATTATTTAAAGAAATATAATAAACTCTATGTATTTAATTTAATATGAAAAAACCTAATATTATAGTTTATTAAAAAAATTATTGTGAGATGGATATAAAATAATAATAATAAAATAATATAAATTTTAAAAATATAATATAACAAAAATGATAAGTATAACAATAATATAATATTAATAAATAATTATTAAATCTTCATAAAACCAAGTGAAGAACATCAACAGCCGGAACACGGCGTGTCGCAACGTCGGCACGGCATGAACTCTCAGATTGCCACCGTGCAATCTGGTGCATCAGCTGCTTCCTTTCGCCGTGTTCTCGAAGCTACCCATGCCACCGCTCATAACCGCCGTCGCCCTTTAGAGAAATAGAGAAGAAGAAGACAAGCAAGATTATTTGGGCTTGGTATTCTAGGTTTAGGGTTCCATTTTTCTCTTGGGTTTGTTATGATTCAGGGGTTGAAACCCTAGACCAAGTAATCAAAATCAAATGCATTAAATTATGATTCAGGATTTAATTTTGCGGATTGGTTAAAGAAGACGGTGATGGATAAGGATGAGATTTGTTTCGGCGATTGTTTGAGATGAGATTGAATGCCTTTACAAAAATTATATTCATTTTGCCGTCAATTTATTTTTTCCCTGCACGGATTCGTTTACGGTAAGAACTGTGATACACGTATTTGGAGATTAAGTTGGTATTAGAGTCAAATTTTAAAAAATTGATATTGTAAAATTTTTAAGCATTAGTTAAACAAGATGACACTATACAGGCAGCGTAATAAATTATGCCTCTACAGTGTGATTAGATAAATTTACGGGCACTAGTGTAATTGTAATCAGTGAACAAGAAGCAGAGAAGGAGAAGAAGAGAAAACAAAGAAGAAGAGTGTAAAAGAAGAAATAAAAATAAAAGAAAGAAGAGAGAAAAAGTGAGGTGCGGGATGCAAAATGTCGAAACATCTGCGGGGTGGACTCCAAATTACCCAACTTAGAACTAGTTTAGGTTTCGTGTCTGCATCCAAGCCATATTCTCAGTTTCGTCCGTTCAGATTTCAGTTTCAGGTAATCTAACTGTCTTCTCAAAACTTTCCTTTTCTATGTGCTTATTCGCTGAGAATTTTCATAATTTCTGGACTTTAACGGTCTAAAACAATTTCACTAGTCCTTTTTTGTTTTGTGCTATTTTTTGTATTCATTTCGGCACAAACACTGCATTCTTACTATATGTACAGGGATACGAATTCCTTGAATGTTAATAACAATAGTAATCTTGCTGTACTACACACGTTAACTCAACTCGGCCTCAATCTTAAATTAGTTGGGGTTGGCTATTGAACCTGCTGCTTTTTTCTTTTATTGGTTATGGGAATCTGTAATAAACAATGTGCCTCTGTTTCTTTGAATTTCCCTAATTCTATTATGTTTATCCAAGCAGTGTTAATCATTTTCCCAACCTTAAAATTTTAATTACCAATGTGGTTGTACATCCAGGGATAGGACAAATGAATATTTAAGCAGTCTTTGCCAATTCAACCATCAACTCTCCCCTTGATATGAAACCTGTGGGCTGGTGATGTCTTTTATTTTACACTGATAAATTATAAGCCCATTATTATGACGAATTGGTTTCGCCATCTAAAAACCATGGCAAAGTACAGCAAAATTTCTCCTGACATCTACAACACAAGTTTCATGGGAGGAGTTATAAAATGGTATGTTGATTCATTATTAGTATTTGATATCAAGCATTCAGCTGCTGGCA